>PVIC010036496.1:0-18552 GCA_004025085.1 Thryonomys swinderianus
GAACCACTGAGCTAACCCTCCGGCCCCATGGCTAGTATTTTAACTTGTAAAATAGGAAATATAATACTTCCTGCGTCTACAATGAAAATCATATGAGAACACGGATGTAAACATCTCTGGCCCATTTTCAAGTGCTATCTAAATGTTCAGGATCTATTAGCGTCAAGGGAGTTCCCTTATTTCATGCTCATTGCAGTGCCGAGAGAGCTGGGGTGTGAAATCTGTGTTTCTCAATCACAGACATTGGCAAGTTATCCCCAATATCATCCTGCTAAGAATACATGGGGCGTAGACCACATTGCTTATCTAATTCCCAGGGGAGGCACTGCATTCCCAAGAGAGATAGTTTCTAAGGAACAGGTAAGTGCTGGGTCAGTTCACCTCCAGGATCCCAAGTCTCAGAATTTACAATTCTAAAATTCCAACATGGGAGGTGCTTCTAAACTTAACTGAGGCTGCAAGTGATACTTCAGGTTATTTAGTATGAATATTATACAGCAGAGCACTTGCAATGAAAACCAAAAACAATCACCATCAGTGTTTTGAGTGGGCTCCAATTTTCTACAGGAAACAGGGACTTCTTTTCATTTAGCCATAGGAATTGGTATTGTTATTGGCTTGTCCATGCTTTGTGTCTGGAAAGGTCCCAAGATTCTCAAGACAGCATGCCGTATCTGTCCCCTCCTGCTTATATCCTTAAGTGCACTCTCCTCCTCTTACTCAAATACAAATTCCCAACCATTCTCCTATTTCTCCTCTGTTCTTCCTCACGTTTTCTTGGTTCCCATTTACCAACCTTCCTTCTTCTTCCTCATTTGCTGAGTTTTAAAATTACGCACCACCCAAAGCACTGAGAATTAAACTCAAGCAATTCTAATTCTACTATCTTTTCTAGCACCAATGATGTTTCACGTGGAGACATCACAGAAGGAGAAAAAGGGGTGACTTTTTATCAGAGACCAACCACTGTGGACAGAACAAACAACTTTCTATTTCCAACAAGGGCAGACTGATTGCTCTCAGCCTCATGGGAAAACCCCTTTCCCATCATGCTTTGTGCTCTTCTCCCAGAACCGCACTGCCCTCTGCTTCCCCACCCTTTCTGGTTGTCTTTCAGTCCTGTCTGCTCCTTCCCTTTTCAGGTTTCCATGCTGGCTACACAGCTTCCCTTGGGCTTCTCTAAACTCTTCATACTTCTGCTGCCAGTTCGGGGATGATTCATGATTTCTGCATCCAAAATATTAGTTGTAGAAAAGGATCTCCCTGGTTTCCTGATCTCATTTGGCCACGACGTCCATTGGCTTAAGCCAGAAAATGAGGCCAGGGAAGTTAAGATTCTTACTAGCCTTTGCCCTCGTTCACTGGTGGGTTCTTTTACTGAGGTTTACAAGCATGATGTGAGTGACAGTCATGGTTTGAAATATAATTGTTCCCTCTTGGTTATTCTGTTTGTGTCACATTTAAAATAAAGTGAATGTGTGATATTTGTTTTCAGTGAACTTCTTTTCAATTTAAAATTGCATTAATGATGTTCAAGAACTCCTAGTGCCTTGTTTGCCCTCATCAGATTACTTTCCATCATTAATATCTTTCACTCTCCTTTGGATACTACCATGTTAGTTCTTGGAGTAGTTAGAAAAGTTGTTTTTTATTCTCAGTTTAAAGCCTACTTTTTTTCCTTCTTGCTATGTCATTTCTAATTATATCTCCTTCCGCCTTACCAAGACCACCCAGAATAATTTCTTCTCTGGAGTGTTTACAACCTTCAAAATCTTGCACATCATAAATGAAAAACGGCTGGGTATTTGAACTTTGTAAGTACTCAAATCATACATGAAGAGTCAAACAGTGTGTGGCTAAAATGAAGAAAATGGTGTGTTTTGACATGGCTGTTCTTAACAATTTAAGTGATTGCTGATCCATTAATGCTGCTGCCGGAACTATTGGAAAATCCTTAAATGTTATAGTACCACCACATGTTGCTTTCTATCACAATTTCTGTCTGACTTTCATAATATCTGGGACAATGACAATGTGTTGTATCTTTTATTCAAATGCATGAATTTATTCTCTGCTCACACTTTAACAAATGAAAAGGTGCTTTGACTGATAATATGTAGGTTAAATGGCAGGACTTTAAACTTATTACTTAAAATGCTACATCATTTATTCAAAATCATGAGTTTATTCTCTGTTCAAATTCTAGCAAATGCCAAAGTGTTTTACTGAAAATATTTTGGTTAAATAGTAGGATTTGAAATTGTTCATTTAAGCAGAGACTAGCAAATATATTTCATAGATTATCACAACTTGTTGAGATGTAGTAGGATGGATGTATAATTTTGTCATAATAAAGTTAATAAAAAACCAGAAAAGATATGGAACATAGAGAATAATAAAATTCCATTTTTATATATAAAAGGTAAATATGTCGGAAGACCTCAATAGAGTTATACTATCTTTCTCTCAATAAACATCCCTAATTTATAAGGTTTTTAGAAACACTTCTAACCTATAGCACTTCACTTGAAAAAAAATAAAAAATTGTCTTTAATAAAATGATTGCCATGAAGTATTCTTTTAAACACTAAGCTAGGAGCCTTCCCTTAATTCATCAGATAATTTATGAGTAGACAGGACTAGTATCATCGTCCTTGCTGAGAGAGAAGGTGAGAGTGATTGAGCAACTTGCTTAAGCCACACAGCAGGTGCAGCATGGCTATGAATGTCTCCGGGGTGTAAACCCTGTCCACAAGCACATGGCCAGTTCTGCGGCCCAGTCACCGGTGAAGAAGCTCACTGCCTCCCACAGTGGGTGTCATGTTGGCCTGTGGGAAGGGGACCTCATTTCTTTTTTTCTGCTTGTTTTTCTTTCTGAGGGACCCAGCTCTTTAGGGGAAGTGTGGACAGTCCCTTACAAATATTTCTTCAAGAGGGGTGGGGATTTAGCTGAGTGCAACAGCACCTAACTTGCAAGCACAAGGGCCTGAGTTTGATCCCTAGTACTGCAACAAACAAACAAACAAACAAACAAAAAACTGAAACAAAACAAATATTTCTTAAATCCAGTGGATCTTTGACTTACAAACTCGAATGTTTCCTGAGGGCTGGTTGAAAATAAGTCAATACAGCTGAGAACTGGATATTTATCTGGGTACATGTTATAGAGAACAAGAGGCAGATGAATCTTCTAATCTTCCATTAATCTAATTAACCCAAGCTGTTCATATGTAAGGCCAGTTCTAACTTGAGGGTCTAAGGTACATCTCTTCTTCTTGAACAAATTTGAACGGACCACTCCTCTTTTCCTTATAGAGTTGTACACGATTAGATTATAGTTTCAGTTCCAACCAGTCTCAGTCAAATTCCCCTTTAGTTGAGAACAGTGTAAAAGCACTTGGATAGCCAGAAGTTTGTGTGAGATAGGTGAGGCTAAGGAAAGTGCTGGGACCAGTGAGGAGAGGAGAAACAGCAGCAGTGTTTCATCATTCTCTAGTTTAGCACCTGCAGACTAAGGAAAGCCAAGAGTTCAGTCAAGAGGGGCCTCACTGTCAGTAGAGAAGTTGTGGTCTGTAATAATTCTAAAGATAAATAGATGTTCTAGAAAAATGTGAAAATGAGCTTTGACTCTCATATGGACTTTTAAAGGATGGCTACAATAAAATTTGGTCACTTTGGAGCAGAACAGTAGGGTTTTTAAGTGACAAAAAAAAAAAAAAAAAAAAAAAAAAAGAAAAAAACCAAAAACCCTAGACTTACTGAGACTAGATCAAAGAAAACTTTCAGATTGATTCAGGGCAATCTATTTCTTATTATAGAAAAGTGATTTGCATCAGTACAGTTTTCTGGTTAATTCTTCAATCTTCCATTGGTAAATATACTCTAAGATTACTTACACAATGACAAAGAAAAGGTTATTTTCTTAAACAAATTTAGATTACTTACATATTTAAGAGTATGATCAGTAAATGATCTACTAAATCACAGGAGAATAAACTGATATCTCGTAATATTATTTTCAACATATAGCACAAATAGTACTGTTTCACCCTTTTTTAATGAAACATAATTATTTTCTAATGTGGAAACAATCGAAACCTATTTTATTTAAAAATATACCTTAGAATTGATTATATTAGCAAACCCACAAACCATGAACTGATACTGAGAAAGAAAACGCCTTGCGTATAAATATGTTAAATTCTTTGAGTTCCCCATATCAAACATGCTGAGTAAGCATATTTGGAAAGGTAGAAAGAAGTTGGAAAGTTATTTAACTGGAGCTGCTGTATTACTAATCTATCCTAAATATGTTACAAGGATAAAAAAATTGTATGAATTCTTTTGGGAATACCATTAATAAATTTAAAAAGTTTAAGGTTGGGGACTGAAACAGCCTGGTTTATTTTTTTTTTAAAGATAACTTTTAAAATTTTTTGTTGGTACATTTTATACATATATTATGATCACATTCAACATTGAGAATTTGTACTCGTACATGACACATCTTGATTCTCATTTTTTCCCATTCCCCTGACCTTCTTCAACCCCGACCTCCTGTATACATAAACTTTGTTTCCTTTTTTTAACCATCAAATTATTTTTGGTTTTAAATTATACCTTTGGATTAATTCATTTTGTATTTTGAAGTAAACTGCTTAGCAACTATTTTTACACTTAACTATTTTTAGTTTTCTCATCTGTGTACTTCACTCAATTACACTATTTTTTGTAGGATGACTGTATTGATTAACAAGCTAATGGACACATGTTGCTTATCAAATTACATAGAGAAACTCATGCTTTCTAGAAAAAGTAGCATAACTTTAATCATTATTACCACCATTAATAAACTCCATTTGACTTTAATTTTGTCATATAAAAGCAGCACTAAATGTTATACTTTCACATGCACAGAGATATTCTCTGTATAAATGATTAGACTAGTTGCTAATTAATCTTATTCTAAATTTCAACCCCAAGGTATTAGAAGGAGGCAAAATCAAATGAATACAATCTGAACTTCATGGAGTATAATGTCATATCTAAATGGTTCTCAGGTTTTGAACAGATGTGAAAATAAACTGATATCCAATGAGAAGGACTAGGAGTAGAAAATAGGACCTTCTTAACCTGGGCCAGCCTCCTGAGAATTTTTCCAGCCTGCTCCCATTTTTTTTTTAAATTTTTTTATTTTGTGGAGGTTCCTCTTTCCAACATTCCTTTCTGGTTCAGCTTCATCCTTCAGTGCGGAACTTGTTTCACCCTTGCAAACCTAACATTCCATTCACTGTTAGCACCTCTCTGAGACCAAAAATTCTTTAATTTTCCAATCTTGAAGTTGAAGTAAGAGGTCATTGCCACCTATACTATGCACCCTCAGGCATATGATTTGTCAAGAGAAAGAGCATCACAGTTATGGTCAGAGTGGACAAAGCATTCATGAAGTCTCTGGAACCATCCTTCCAAAAACAGGTGTTGCTTAACACTGACCAGAGCAAGAGGAGCAGTAGGTTTCGATTACTCAGCCCCTATGGATATGGCGTGGGGGTTGAAGGGAGGGCAGGGGAGGGAGGAGGATGAGAATCAAGATGTGGCATGTACTGCTACAAACTCTCATGCTTGAATATGATCATAAGGTATATGTAAAATGTACCATAAATCAATTTTAAAATAATTACTCAGCCCCTGTGTTCTGTTTTAAGATCTTTTAGTGTAAATGCTCAGATTCAAGGGAAGGACATTTTTTAGAGTAGGACAATCCTTGCCAAGTGGGTGGTCTTTGGGATTTCATTTCAAGACTGTAAGTTTGTCAGTCCATATTTCTATCAGAATTTCCCTTTGTTCTTCACTCTCATCAGATTGGAATTCTCCCTACATTTTATTTTATCTGACATTTCAGTGGGTGTCCAGAGATGAGAACGAAAGAACCATGTGAGAGGCAGACATGGAATCATTATAGCACAGTGGTTGGAAAGAAAGGGCACAGCCTTTTTAAAGGTCTCTTTAAAACTGACTAGCAAAATGAATATGAATATACTTTGCTGACAGCTCGTGTGGAATCATAATTTGTGAAAACCTCAAATTAATCACAGACTACAATGTTTACTATTTATACCCAGTGTCATTCTAAACAAGGTGGACATATTTTAAAAACAAGCCTAGCAAGAAGAAAAATAAAGTAAGGAAAGTAAGGAAGGGAAAGGAGAAAGACTGTACATAAGATGAAGCTGGAGACATATATTTCTCAAATGTATGCTTTAAAGTCTAGAACAGTAGAGAAAAATTCTGTTTTTGAGTTTCTTGGCAGCCAGTTAAAATAAACACGAGCAGTGACCTGATTCACTGTGTACACAGGGAAGAAAAACCTGGTAGGAATATGAGAAACATTTACTTAAAATCAATACAAACTACGGTGGAAACTAAAAGACACTTAGGAATGTTGTTTCCCCACTTTTGTTCTTTCTCTCCCTTTGGCACTCCCAAAACGGCAGTTCCTCTCAGTTTTTCCCCTAAATTCTTATTCATGATATTTTGGTGTGTCTTTGCATCATCTTTCCACTGGGCCATCAGTCGGGCAGAGTGGGCAGTTTCCTTAGGCAAGCCTTAGCATGTATTGCAATAACTTCCCAAATCTGACTTTCAACTGCAACTGAGTTAACTTGACTCTGCATTTCTGTTCTCAGCCCCCTCCCCACACTAGCTTCTTCAGGACCCAGTCAGTCTGCTATTCTCTTTCCTTATTTTTTAGTGTTGCCTCCTCCCCCTCCCATTTCCAGTGGCCTTCATCCTCATCCTTCTCACCATCCTTAACCAATATCCCCAATACCCTCCTTCCTCAATTTTCCCAGTTCATTTCAATTGCAATCTACCAGATATGTTTGATCCTGGGATGTTGCACTCTTACAACTGACAACATTGGTTGTACACCCTAAAACTTGAATTCTGTTTTCAGGTCAATACACTGTCATTTCTGCATTAAAGTGTTTATCATTTGAGTTCCACAATATTACAAAGAGACTGTCCATTTTTTGACCTAGTTCTTTCACAAGTCAGAGTCTTGCTCTTCACTCCACTATCCACATGGACCACAGTTCTAGTACCTTAGCCACCTACTCACTTTGCCTCTAAGTCAGCAAGCCACAGAAAAATTTGTTTTCTGAAATCATATTTCTCTCACTCTTTAAGGACAAACCTTCTCAAATTTTACTTATCTTACTCTTTAAAACCAATACCTTCTACCTTTGCTCTGTAGACCTTTTCTTCAAGCTCATTTGGACTATTAGTGCTTTGTTATGCCCAAATCTCCACATGTTAGTAGCTGTGTTTCCTCCGTGTATACCCTCAGGTCTCATCAGTATCATACTTTATAACTCTACCGTCAATATCCTCTGATCTATTTTTTCCCCTCTTCTGCTGCACTATGCTCAAAGTATCCAATTTTACACCCAGTTAATCATTTGTATTTTGACCCTATACTTAGTGCCTGGATATTGATGCTATTAGCAATGCACAATCTCCACAACTTCAGTCTGTAACTGATCATCTGTTCAAATTCTTTCTGGTGGTCATTCTAGACTATTCTCCTTCCATACAACTGTAAATAACTTGAATTTAGTTTGTTCTCCAGGCTGGCCCATTGCAGATTTTGATCAAATGTTTCTTGAATGGATGCAACTCTCATACTAGACTCATTTACTTTACTCCACTTATTTCCTCATCTATTGGGAACTGATAAATTTGCCTCCTTTTTGTTTGAAGAAAATGAAATGTATCATAAGGAAGTCTCTTTCAGTGTTATATCACTCCTTTATTTCTGACTCCTTTTATTTCAGACATTTATTTGTCTGTTCTGGAATAATCTCTTCAACTGTGTTCTGAAACCCTTTGCTGGCTACACTGCCAACACACACTGATCCTCTGAGCTCTACTTTGTAAGTAGTGATGCTCTCTTGTAGAGCCTTCAGTTAAATCATTCCCAGCGATCCACATTCTTTGTCCAGAGTTCTCATAATTCCACTTATCACCTGCTTTCTTGGGGTCTCTTTCCTGCCAAAAATGTCAAATCTAGTGGGAAATCTCCCAACGTATTGCTCTAGTCTTTTCTGCTTCTGGTTATCTCATTACTCTCTTGCCTGGTATATGCACTGTCCTGCTTCTTAGATGGTTTTGGGTACCACTCATTTATCAACACTTCCAATGGATGAGTTTCAAAGAACTGAATTCTCTTTGGTCTATTCCTCATGTATGAGCTGTGCCCTCAGCTTCAGTCAGTGATACTATGAGTATCATGAAGCTGCATTTCCATTCTAGACAAATGTCTCTCTCCTGGAGTCCCTGACTAGTACAAATTACTCACTCCTGAATGTTGCACAGATACCTCACGGTAAACCTGTCTGAAACCAACTCACCCTCCAAATCCTTTTCATGTTCAATATTTGTGACCAATGCCACTGTCTACCTGTTCATTAAATCTGAGTTAGTTGCCACATTTAGTGCCCTACATCTCGTCCAGTCCCTGCTAATTCTGCCTCCTCCTTACCTGTCAGTCTGATGCTCTTCCTTCCACTTCTATGGGCACTGACTTAGTTCAAGCCCTCATCATTTATGAACTGAATCCTCCTGACAGGTTCTCATTCACCTTTCTTAAAGTCATTCATCATATAACTGGCAAAGTGATTTTTTAAAGGATTAAATCAAACCACAGTAATTTCTTGCTTAAAACATTTAATGTCTCTTTCAGGATAGAGTTCAAAATTCTTAGTTTGGCACAGTGTTGATGCCATCACAGTGTTGATGCCATCAGAACCAGTCTCTGGCATGTCACCCAACCATAGCATAGCTGCATATTTTTCTGCCATCAATGTAACACAAGATTTTTCCATTTTTTTTTCTTCAGTTTGGCACATGGTGTTCCTTCTGCTCAATCCACTTTATTCTGATTTCTTCCTGGCTCAGATGACTGGTTTTGTTTTTTCAGAAAATCTTTTCTAAACTTTCCAGAACATGCCTACAGAGCACCTTAATCACATATATCTTCAGACCCTTATTGTTTAAGCAGTCCACAACAAAGCCATGGGTGTCTGACTTAAACATCTGACATCCACAAGTTAATGGAGGAAAGGTTTGTTTTAGCTCACGGTTTGTAGATGTTTCAGTCCATAGTTGGTTGGCTCCAAGGCAAGGCAGCAAGGCAGCAGAGAAACAGACCATGGCAGGGCAGGCAGGATGCAGCTTTCCTTTCTTGTTTCTTCTTAAAATATCCCTTTGGGCTAGAAGCCTACTTGTTGGTGCTACTCACATGCAGGGCAGGGTCCTTCCCTTTTCAGTACACCCATCACTGACATGCAGAACCACACTAAACCAATCACTGGACTAATCTAGTATCACACACCTGAGATCCAACACTCTTCAAAGCGCCCATCCATGAGCACATGGGGCTTTGAGGGGACAACTGGATAGAAGCCATAATATTGCATCAAATACGATTTGTTTCTCCCATCTCTTTCTCCTGTTGTCAGAATATTCAAACTTTTCATGTTTATCTCATAAATCTTTTTTGGACACCAGCTAAAATCTTACCCAATAAAAACGTGCTCTTAAATCAACAGCTTGTCACTGCAACTAGGTATGTATGAATACAGAAAGATTTGGATGTTGAAAAGTTCACATCTGTGTCATTTTTGCCATCACTGCATCATAAGAACACCATGATATCTATGACCTCTTCATGTATCTATCTAATTTATCACTGTAGCAGCAGAAAATAAATTTTCAAAGTTTTCAAAACTTTTGTCTTCAAAAGCTTAGCTTCAACTTTCCATAACACTAGTATATAATTTCCATAATACTGTCATTAACTGTAATATTAAATTCCATTCAAGTTCTCGATTCCTAAATGCATTTGGCTTACCTAGACGATAATTTGATTTCCACAACACTTCTGTATTCACAGGGCCTATCTTTCATAAGAGGATGTGACTCAGGCAGGTTGAAATCTTATTTCTAGTATCTACAACAGATTATTCCTATGCCCACAGACTTTGGGCTTATGAACTCCTGATCTGGGACTCTAAGGAACCTGATTTATATCAACTATATACACTTTAAAGCTCCTTGGAAGTCCAGAATCACATAATCTTAAGGAAATTTTCTTTGTGCACTGTACCTTTAGGGCTTGGCGTGTTCCAGCTTTCTTTCTCCTTTTCTTCTTTACTTTGATGTGTGTTTCCTGTTTATATGAATTGAGGTGGATCAGAGGCCTCCAAAGCCTATAAATCTCATAGGGCAAAGACATGTCAAGATAGGGAAACATTTTTTCCTGCCATGTAACAGACAAGGCAGCTCTGGAGCTTGAACTACAGATTTATTTTGTGGTTTTTGTTGTTGTTGTTGTTGTTGTTTTATTTTATTTTATTTTTAAATTTCCAGTGTGGGTTAAGTGCAAGGAAAGAGCAAGAGCTTCCGAGATTCGTTCTGTGTCCCTACTCATTCAGAACAAACTCTGGAATTCGACAGGAGATAGTGGTCAGGAATAGAATCACGGTAGTTTGATGAGTGCACTTGAATTAAGAATACAATCTGGGATACAGTTATTTCTGAAATCTCTCTGTGCTCCTTTTGTATGAATTTCCCAAGACAAAGTAGGAAAAAGTCCCTATTTGATATGCCAAATAAAGTTCAGTTAGAGAGACAATTGTCTCTCCTTGTATTATCTAAGTTACTAAAGTGTTCTAAATAATAAAATGTTAGAGTTGTATTCTACATTCCAGGCAATATTTTAAAAGTAAAACAAATCATGAAGGACTGAGACTCAAAGAGAAAATAGACCTTCTTTCCTCAACAGATAGGCTTCTCTTTTTTTCCGTTAATCTCTCCTTTCTTTGAATATATTTTACATCCCCTACCTGTCTTCAACCCTAAACACACCTGCAAATCTAGGATTTGTTTGGGACTTACTGGCAATAGCTGAGTATAAAGCTGAGGTTTCTGACATGCTCACAAATAACAACTGGGCATTAAAACTGACCTCTCATTCTTGGCAACTGTATCGGAAAAGCAGTCCTGTAGCTCTGAACATAGAAGAAGACATTTATAAGAAAATGCTTTTCAAATCCCCAGACACAAGCGATGGAGTGTAGTGAAGATGGATCTATTTTCTGGAAAAGAGATCCAAGAACTTTCAAGAGGAAAACTGTTTAGCAAATAAAAGAATGAGAGGAAGTAAAAACAGATAGAGAAGACAACACAACAGAGAAAAGTTAAAAGAGAAACTCCCTCAAGTGACCAAATAGTCCAGGGCTGAATGATAATTATCTTGACAGCCTTTCAATGCCTGAGGAATCATGTGTATAAGTCAGCTGAAACATTTGCTCAAGTTTCACTTTTGGAGAATTTATGTTCTCTAGAACATAGAGTTTAGGTTAAGTTTTAAAGGGTGATGAGTGATTAGTAAATGACCCTGAACTCCACTGAGTTTTTCAAATAAAATGAGTTATACTTTGCATAGATACATGCACTGAGGCTAAAGCACCAGCCACCAGAAGCGAAGCCAATGAGGGATTGAACTAACAATATTTCTATATTTCATTTTATCTAGTTATAGGTTTGAAGAAGTTGCAAAAATAATGCATAACATGTACTCCTCATTTAGCTATCTAATCCCAGCCCTCTTGGGAATGTTTTAGATAACTAGAAATCATTATGTAAACCAGCAGATTGACACTCACATAATACAATTAACCATACTGCAGATCTTACTCAAATTTTATCAGTTTTTTTTTTTTAAAGAACGTATTTTTGATGGCTGGGTGTGGTGGCTCATGCCTGTAATCCCAGCACTTGGGAGGCAGAGACAGGTGGATTGCTGAGTTCGAGGCTTGCCTGGGCTACATAGTGAGCTCAGGGCCAGCCTGAACTACAAAGCGAGAGCCTGTCTCAAAAAAAAAAAAAAAAGTACGTATTTTTGGATGTGCAGTTTCTAAGAGAACTTAATGCACTTATAGATTTATTCATTCTACACCACAACCAAGATAAAGAACTGTTACCTCAATGCAAAATGTCTTTTGTCATGCACCTCTGGTCTCTTTCTTCCATTAAGGATGAATGTGCCATGTAGCTCTTCTTTATTTCTCTTCATGACATAGGAGAATTTTTTAGTTTAGAGAAAATAATATGATTTCTTTTATCTTTAAAGAATATTTTAAAATTAGATTAAACCTGTGAGAAAAGTACACAACATGGGTAATATATATCAGAATATATGACATGATAGATTTTTAAATTACTAATATTATTCTTGCACGTTAGAAACGTTCTTTAGTGGGTTATAAACCCCAGTGTTTGTGAGTATTGGTGACAGGACTGTAATTGTAGTGAATGTTGTGTCAAATGTAGTGAAATCTATTCTCTCTGGTCCTGGTGAGCAAACCATTCAATCACTTTTTATTCTCCAGGAACCCTTCTCTGTTGTGAAAGAACTATCTCCTCTTTCCTTTTATCAATCTTGTATTTTGCTCTTTATCTACACTTTGCTTTACTCATGCGAGAGATACCATACAGAATTTAACTTTTACTTAACATTATATTTTCCAAGTGTATCTATCCATTTTACTACAAATGTGTCAGAAAAAGACAGTTTTGAAAGTTCTCTATGTATAGGTGAAAAAAGCTAAGAATCCGATACTTTTATAGCATATGCTCTACAAAGGAGACAGTGTGAAAGTGTGAAAAAGGCAGAATGCAAATAATAGAAACGATTGATATATACAGAAAGTAATTATCTAGTAATGTGCAAGTGAAGAATCTACATGAGAGAGCTAATTCAGGTTGCTGATTGTGAGTTTAAAGATTGGGTCTTTGGTAAAGGTATAAAAATTTGAAATTGCTCTCAGGAGAATGACATCGTTCCCTCAGTACTTCCTATAACCATTTAATCTGCCTCATGTCTCCTATCACTGAGCTGGGCTCGTGTGCTATTGCAACGATAGAAGCTAAGTTAAAAGAGTTCAGAAAAGAGACAGGCTTAGTGAAAAGGAAGGAATGACACCTAAAAGCACCAGTCAGATCCTTTCTACACTGTATAGTCCTCAGTTTTGGCACCAGAATTGGAGTAAACGTTGTTCCCATGGTTTCTCTGTAAAACTGCTCTTCCTTTTTAATCAATTCTTGATTGGTATACTTTATATACACATCATGATCACAAAAAAATTGATTTGTACCAGTGCATAACACAACTTAATTCTCATTTTTTCCCATTCCCCTGCTCACCCTGCAACCCCTGCCCGCTATATACATAAGCTTTCTTCTTTTTTTTTCACCATCTAATTTTTTCTTTACCTTCTTTATTTACCCCATCCCCTTTTCCCTTTGGACATTTTCTATCTATTATACATTTTAGAACTCATTTATATTTTCAGTTTCTCATACCAGAGAAAAGATATGGTATTTACAAATCTGTGATCTATTTTTTTCAGTTATGAGTATGTCAAGTTATGTCCATTTAAGTATAAATGACTTAAATTTATCATTCTTTATGGCTGAGTAATGCTCCATTTTGTAGAAAAACCACATCTTCTCTATACAGGATCCTGTTGATGGGCATTTGGGATATTTCCAAGATTTAGCTTTCACAAACTGAGCTGCTATGAATGTGGTTGCACATAAGTCACTGTGATATGAATCTTAATTCTTTCATACATACACCTCTCTGGGGAATAACAGGGTTAAATGTGGTCTCTAATCCTAGTTTTTTTTTTTTTTTTTAAGACAGGGTCTCACTTTGTAGTTCAGGCCGGCCCTCAGCTCACTATGTAGCCCAGGCAAGCCTCGAACTCAGCAATCCTCCTGTCTCTGCCTCCTAAGTGCTGGGATTACAGGCGTGAGCCACCACACCTGGCACTGTGGTATGTGGTATTGATTGCTGGTGGGCATGAGTCCCCATGCCCAGCATTGTATGTGGTTACCGGGGATTGAACTCAGGACCTTGCGCTTGCGAGGCAGGCGCCAGAACCACTGAGCTAAATCTCTGGTCCTCTAATCCTAGTTTTTCAGGAATCTCCACGTTGATTTCCACAGTGGTGACACCAGTTTACATTCACACTAACAGCGGAGAAAGGTTCCTTTTTCTCTGCTGCCCCATCAGCATTTGATGTTAGTTGACTTTGTGATAGCAGCCATTCTTTGTGGAGTGAGATGGAATCTCAGTGTTGTTTTTATCCGCATCTCTTCTTTGACCAGTCATGTTGAACATTTTTTCATGTCTTTCATGGCTGCACTTACTTCTTCATCTGAGAAATTTCAGTTCATTTCAGCTGCCCAATTTTGAATAGGGTCTTTAAATTTGGGGGGCTGATTTATTAAGTTGTTTATATATTCTAGATAGCAGCCTTTTGTCTGAGAAACAGCTGGTAAAGATTTTTTCTCATATTGTAGGTTATCTGCTTGCTCTGCTAGTTTCTCTGGTTATGCAGAAGCTCTTTAATAAGACAAGATTTCAGTTATTGATTCCTTCTGCTAGTCCCCATGCTGTAGATGTTTGTTCATAAAGTATTTTCCTATGCCAATGTCTCCCAACTGCCCTCCTGATAAAGCTGGCTCTGAATGCCCAGCAAAGCCACACACTACCTGGGGAAACGTGTTCAACAGAAAATCTGCTGTTGTGAGAAGGACTCTTTCCTCAGCCTAGATCGGGTTGAAATAGGTTCTGTGAAGTCAAGGTAGTCATATCTAGAGTGAGACCTGGTGGGAGTTGGGACTTTCACTACAGATAACCAGGCAGGGAAAGGCTGCTTTAAGGATCTTTATTCAAGACAAGGCCAGAAAAACAGAAGCAAGGCTTTCCATGCAAACTCACTGTTTTCTGTTTATTGGCTAGATCTTTGTAGGTGAAAAGATACAATCACAACTGGACTCAATTTTAGCATTTTTAGCTTCTTTTTGAATAGTTCTCATATTATAAATGTTAATATTTCATGACACTTTTTCCTTAGATATCTTCCCAAGGGAAAAAAAAAGCATTTACTTATCATTCAAAAGACATAGTAAATCTCATTTTATACTGTAGTTATTACCTGTGTTCATCTTGGGCTTATTTACAAATTTATTATATACTATGGGATCCTCATGAATTTACTTTCCTGTATCTTGGTGCATTTTCCTATTTAATCAACTTACGAATTACTTAATCACTACTAATAAATTGTCCCTGGCTATACCAAAAACAAAGAATGGAATAACTTAGAGAAATACTGTAATAGTCAAAGAAATTACCACTATTACACCACCCTTTTTATTATTTTGCTTAAACTATTGTATTATCTTTTTTTTTTTTGAAGGTAGTACTGTTCTATTTAGTGTTACAGAAAATTTTTGGTTACTTCTTAAAAACAAAACCAAAGAAAACCAAAATTCCCAAAGGCAAAAAGCAGAAAATAGTAATTTCATAATACAAAAACACCTTCAATTGCAAGGAGAAGAGTCAATTTAGCAAGTCCCACAGTAGAACCCAGACTTAAGAATGGGGTGGCTACCAAGAGGTTAAGTTCCCATGTATGGCAATTCACTTTTCAGCCTTGAGAGATTTTTAACTAGTACTTCTTAAAGAGGGGGGCGGTCAGTGTGGCCCAGAAGTGAGGCTCTGCATTTGATCCCCAGCTCAAGAAAGAAAGGAAAAAGACCAATTGTAAGAAGAAACCCTGGGAAGAAAGACCTCAAATAATTTAACATCAACAGGCTTCTGGCCTTTGATACAGGGTGTGCCAAGTGCTGGGGCTGTGGAGTCCTCAGGGTAGCCTTAGGAAAAGCACACTCTACGACATGCTCACGTGGGCACGTGTGCATAGCCCCACTCAGGGTCTGCAGCTTTTGAGCATGGTCAAGGTGCAGCTGCCTGCTCCTCACCTCTGCGACCTCAGTGAGGTTACCAATGTGTAAGGGAGGCAGGACAGGTGGAGAGCCAAGAAAGGGATGATTGGGAATAATAGGGCCAAAGAGCGACGCTTCTCATGAGGTTCACTGGTATTTAATCTGAAGGCTCTCGCGAGTCCTGGCTGCTCTCTCTGGAGGCACAATCAGGCAAGGCCGAGAAAAGAGCTGCCCTCTAGCCATCAGCTGGGTCAGCATCTGCGCCAGGGCCAGGCGGAGATGGACGGATGTCCTCAGGCGCCAGCCACAGGACCTCCTGAGCTCCCCTGAACCACCCTGTGCTCAGGCACAAGCACGCTAAAACCTCAAAGTCCATGCCCATCCCTACATGCAGTCTTTAAGACAACTGTCAACTGAATGACCTCTAGATTATGCACTTTCCGAGGTATAGGAATGTTATAAACTGATTTTTTTTCCAGTCGCGCCACAAGCCAAACCCCTGAAGTAAACTGTCCTTCATCTTCTAGAGTCCCAAGTGACATTTCAGAGCACCGAGTCACTTCACCCCACATCCCTCTCCAGTGCCCAGAGTTCCACACCCGCGGTGCTGGCAGCAGGCGGCTCCAGTGCTCCAAAGCCCGCACCAGCTATTCCGAGAGAGGCCACTGCGGCTCACCTGCCCAGTGCACCTGGGTTGTCACAGTGCGAGTACATTTACATCAAGTAAAAAAATATGATTCAGAACAAATATATACATGTACATTTTCAAAGTTCAAGTGGATAGATCACTTTCTTTGGAGGTGTATCCATAAATCTTACAGCACTACAAAAATACAAGTCAACTGGGGCTGGAGATTTAGCTCAGTGGTTCCAGCGCCTGCCTCTCAAGCGCAAGGCCCTGAGTTCGATCCCAGTAACCACATATAATGCTGGGCGTGGAGACTCATGCCCATCAGCCATCAATGCCACATACCACAGTGCCGGGCGTGGTGGCTCACGTCTGTAATCCCAGCACTCGGAAGGCAGAGGCAGGAGGACTGCTGAGTTTGAGGCTTGCCTGGGCTCCATAGTGAGCTCAGGGCCAGCCTGAACTACAAAGTGAGACCCTGTCTCAAAAAAAAAAAAAATACAAGTCAACTGAGAAGTTTACAGTGGTCCCCATTCCTTCAGGACAGAATTAAATAGCCATGGGTTGTTAAAAGCTACTCAGCTAACTCAGAGTATCACCCTTCTGATTAAAGTGCTCCAGGACAGACAAACTGCGGCAAGCTCATCCTGAAAAGGGATTCCGCTGCCTGCTGTTTGACTTTTTACCTTCAACACAACAAGATGCACTGATCAGAAGTCCTGGGGTAGTAGCTGTCACAAGCTCAGCCCCAGCCACACTATTGGCCTGTGATCACTCTCCTGCTCAGAGAGAGGCCATGATGAGCTTCCATCACGACCAGGGAAGAAACGAGCAAACAAGGTGCACTTCCAGTGAGATGACAGACAGGGAAGTGGTGCTATGAGGTAAGAAGGGACAGGTAGCTCAGCTTTAATAATCTCATCTAGTTTTTAAAACCCAGCAATCCAAAAATAAGTATCATCTTCTTCCTTCTCACCCTTTGGTAGGGATTGTGGAATGGGGTGCATTATCTTTTAAGATGTAATAAAAGTCTGGACCTATCGTCAGTAGAATTTATTTATTTTTTGCCTTTAATTAAATATGCCTGGGAATCAGTAAAGATTTTTTTCCTTAAATGGTAAGGAGAGAAATTGACAAGAAAAGTTTTCAAATGAATCAGAATATTAATACAGGGAGATAGCAATACTCTGCTAGTTTCTAATGATAGGTGCAAAATCAACTGAGTAATTAAAACCTGGACTATGAGACTTGAAAGGATAATATCACATATAAATTTTCCTGAACTGAAGACTCAATAACTAAACAATGCAATGATAAAGGCAAAAGGGAAGCATGATATTTTCATTGTTTATTGAGCAACAGAAAAGACTGTCATGCAGTAATTTGCAATCACAATTCAGATCAATGTCTCTTGACAAAAGACACAAATCATATTATTTATGATGTTTGTATGCCATGATTCAGTTGATTTCAATAATAAATGGAAAGATAATTATGTATAAAGGGTGAGTAGAAAAATATATGACATAGTAATGAAAATTTTATTTGGTTTCATTATTTTAATTGGTGTTTATAAATTTAACAATTAAATGTCTTATAATTTTAGAGCAACAATGGCCAATCTCATTTTTAATAAGATTGTGTGCATCAATATTTTTAAAATACCACATTTTGATAACTAATAAGCACATGAAAAAAATCAAAAGTATGACAAGATGAAACCTACCAAAAATACATTTGAAATCTGGAATAAAAATTTGTAAGTTGGGGCCGGAGGGTTAGCTCAGTGGTTCCGGTGCCTGCCTCTTAAGTGCAAGGTGCTCAGTTCGATCCCCCGTAACCACATACAATGCTGGTCATGGAGACTCAAGCCCACCAGCAATCAATACCACATACCACAGTGCCAGGCATGGTGGCTCATGCCTGTAATCCCAGCACTTGGGAGGCAGAGACAGGAGGATTGCTGAGTTCCAAAGCTTGCCTGGGCTACATAGTGAGCTCAGAGCCAGGCTGAACTACAAAGCGAGACCCTGTCTCCAAAAAAAAAAAAAAAAAAAAAA
>PVIC010036497.1:0-18533 GCA_004025085.1 Thryonomys swinderianus
GGAAGGAAGGAAGGAAGGAAGGAAGGAAGGAAGGAAGGAAGGAAGGAAGGAAGGAAGGAAAAATATTTTTAAGGGAAGTATTTAAACTTAGACATTTGGTTCTATTCCTCAACTTCTTCCCCTGTTGCTTCCATCAGTATTACCTTGACCTAATTTGGAGTTCCTAAAGGCAAAGTGCCTTCTTTTCTCTTTGAATGTGTTATTACCAATACCGTCCACACTGTCAAGCACTCTGCTTGAAACAATTGTGGAAGCAAAGTCTTCAATATGCTGCTTTTAGAAAAACAAAATAGTACATTTCAAATGGCATGATCACTCTGAAGTGCAATTTAACAACAAATATTAAAAAGATCCCTACCCATTGCCCTCAGCAATTCTGTTTCTAGAAATGTATCATGAATAAGTACAAAAACCTGACAACACATTTTAAAAGAAAGAAAAATTAGAAAACAACATAAATACCCAACAATAGGCAATTAATTAAATTATACTCTACCTATATAAGAGAGTAATTAAAATAGTTTTATTGAAGATTGTTTCATAATATAAGAAAATATTCACAATATATGAGAAAGCAAAAATATATAACATGAAACTATTGAATAAATGTGTGTGTGGGAGAATGTATACACAAATGGCCTTTTTTTATAAGTAACTATTCCTTTCTTTGTGTTTATGGTTTAAATAAATATACACTTGACTTAAAATAAAGAATTTTTCTTTTTAAAAATTGCTATTCTGCTGCCACTGCCACTGCCACCTTTCACTACTGAGGAAATTATGCTTAATGCCCTTTTGTATCTCATCAAGAGACTGGCAGGAAGAAAGCTCATCAACCATGAGGACAGCGGGTTCCTGACGGGGAAAGCAGATGTGAAGGATAGCAGGGAATGATGGTCAGAATAAGCCAGATCAAATTTAACAAAGCAAAGGCCAAAGTGCTGCCTGAGAGATCATGAAAGCCTCTTCACACAGCCCCAGCATGGGTGACTCAGCTTTAAAGCTTTGTGGTTGAGAAGATCTACCCCCAAACCCAACTACATAAAGAATAATGACATCAACTCCATTTTTTTAAAAGAACATGAGCAAACTGGATTAGGTCAGGTCCTAGGAAAAATAGTCATGACCCAGAAGTTATAGTGATTGGACAGTTGAAGGAGTAGGGAGTAGATAGGAGATGGCATGTAAGAGACCACAGAAGTTATCTGCAAAAATTTGAGGTGACATCATTCAGAAGATATCCAGTTTCAAGTGCAAAACTTGACCGGTGAAAGCTTCAGGAAGATTTACTTTAGTTGAAAATGAGGTTTAAAAAAATTTTTTAAACTAAAACTACCCAACAAAGATAGACTCCTTATAATGCTACATAATGCCTTATAATACTGAGTTCCCCATCACTGAAGATGTTCAGGCAAAGAATGTGTAACTATTAAAATATTTGCAATGGAATTTCTGCATCCTATTGGAAATTAGACCTCAAAAACCTCTATTTCCTTCCAGCTCAAAAATGTTATGATTTTAGAATAGGCAGCTTTCTTGAGGACAAAAGTAAATTCCCACTCATCAGTTCTTGGCAAAAAATTTCCTAGTGATTAATTCCTTGACTTCATCTTCCTCTAAAATTAAGAAACCACTGAAGATAAGACTGTATATTAAGGTGTCATCAGTTACCTACCCCCATGTGAATGAGTCTTTGTGGCCCTTTCCCAAAAATAGTTTTCCACGACCATTGATGAGAAGCATAAAGTAGCCCTGAACTACGAAAGCAGCTACATGGGAGCCACTTAAAAGGAGGGAAAGGGTGCTCCAAGGACCAAGTTCACAATCTTATATATCAGTACACCAACTTGGTTCTTGAAACTCCGTTTTAATTTTTACCCCATGGTCCAGTGTATGTGCCAATTACCTCAGTATTTCTACAATCCAAGGGTGGTTAATGAGCACCAGACCAGGCTCTCTCCAACTATATGGGAGAATGCCCACTCCACAGTTGCCAGCCAGCTGTGCTGCTGAAATTAACTTGCTCAGCTGGCCCTCCAAATAAAGCCATTTAAAGAGTGCAATGTACCATAGAAAGCAATTTGTTTCCTTAAGATTTAGTACCCCACGTGAAGATTGATTTTGATTTGAAAGACAGAAACTACTGCAAGGTGAATAATTTTAAGTTTAACATATTCCTCCTCTCAAGGAGCCAAGTGCATTAAAATTAGGAGCAAAGTGCTTCTAATTTGTCAATCACTCCTTGGATAATTCTGTTCCTACATTACCAGAGAAATTGCCCAAGAGACCTGGCTTTTGGCTCCTTTCATTGCTACTATTCTTTTAACTTGATCATGGCTGCAGTATGCAAATAAGGTCTCTACAGCTAGGGGTGGGTTAAGAGGATATCTAAGATAAAGACAGCCTCAAGTCTACATTAAGTTTGTCAGGAGGTCAGAGGTTCAACAGGCCTCCTAAGCTCTGACATACGTCAGGTTTAGGGCAGAGCGCTGCATGAAACAGTGATGGGAAAGGAACACTTCTGAGACCTTGCAAGTGTGTGCTTTCCTTCTATCAGCAAGCAATCCCCAAGGGCTTGCTTTTTGTGAGACTCTGTTCTTGGCTCTTGGACATACAGATGACCAAAGACAGACTTAGCCATCAAGGAAGCTGTCATCAAACAACAGAGAGACAAGAAAAGCCCCAATTTCCCCTAAAGAGAAGGGTGCTAGATGGGAAGTCAGGACAGGGCCCTGACACCATTGAAGAGGATGCCTGTCCCAGCCTGAGGGTGTGTGCAAAGCCTCTAAAGGAATGAACAGCCTGGAGAATGGCATAACCAGACTGCCTGGATGGTAAAGGATGGTTCCAGAAGGAAAATTAGATACAAAGAGCATGTAGAATCACTAACAACTGTTAGATACATTGGACATGCCAGACACCATCATAAGCTTGTTACAGGTATTTCCACATTTAATCCTCACAAGAACCTATTCAATTAGCTCTATTACAAGGAAGGTACTGTCATTATTCCAGTTTTACAGGTGAGCAAACTGAAGTATTGAAAAATTAAATGAGTCAGGATTCAAACTAGTAGGTTTGATACAAAGTCTTTGTAAATGTACTGCCTTGCAAAAGACATAGATGGCTGGGAGAACTCAAAGCTAGAGAGGAGGGACTTGGTTCTGTGTGGTATTACAAGCAGAGCTGAACATACAGATGGAATCTGGAATAATATTTGAAAAGCTCCCAGCACAAGACTCAGTGTGTAGTAAGTGCTCGGTAAATTGTGTCAATGATCATGATGATGAACTTTTGTGGAAAAATGGAAGGACAAAAGGCCAAGTACTTCAGCAACTTGCATGGAGGGTCTGCTGGGTTATGCAAGGTTATCCTGAAAGTAGCAAAGATTCATTCTTGGTACGGTGGTGAAATGCCCCTAGTTAAAGTGAGCACAGAGAAGGTGGAGACCAGAAGGCAGAATGACCTCGGAAGCATTTAGATACGCCCTGAGAGAAAAATGGCTGACAGAGGTAGGAAGCGGGGAGGACAAGAGATGAGGTGCTTTGGTAGGACACAGACTTAGAGAAAGATTATAAGTGTAAGGAAAAGAAACATTTCTGTCTGGGCCATCGGGATATATATTGGTGCCATTTCAAAAAAAGAAAAGGTGAGCAAGGAAATGATGGACTGTGTTTCTATGGGTTGTGGATGGGGATGTTCCACAGGTTTTTGGAAACTGCTAAGGCTTAGATACAAAATATCCTCCCAAGACTCACGTGTTGAAGCCATAGTTCACAGAGCAACAGTGTTCAGAAGTGGGAACTTGGGGCCATGACTGGATAACAGAGACTCAAATATCATCACTGGATTCATTTGTTTATAATCTAATGTGCCATGGGGAGGTGATGGAAACTTAGCTGAGGGACTGGGTCACAGGGATATATCCTTCTGACTATTCTGCCCCTGGCCCTTTCTTCTCTGGTTTGCTTCCCACTTCCTGGTATCTATAAAATGAGCAGCTCCCTTCCATATGCCCTTTCACCATAATATTTGTGCATCACCATAGGTCTAAAAGCATTGCTGACCAAGGACTGAAACCTCTGAGACCTTGAGCCAAAATGAACATTTCCTCCTTTAAGTTGATTTTTTTCAGGTATAATTTCACAGCAACAGAAAGCTGATTAACAGAAACCTACAGAATCAAATCTATCTGACTAGAACAAGAGGAAAGTGCTCATCCCTACACGGCTCCATTCAGATTGACTTTGACTCCTGCTCACAGACTACAAAAGGAGACCTCCAATGCAAATTTGTCCCCTTCTCTGCCTCAACCCTGACCTGTGTGCTTTGCCCTACCTGCATTCTATAAGGCCTACAATATAGGCCATAATGGCAAAATTTTTAGAGGTGAAGTACCCAAATGGCAACCTAAAACCCATTTCTTTATTGCAAAGGGCCAGTACTACAGTTAAACATGAATGCTAAGATTTTACTTCAGAAAAAGCAACTACTATCCAGTGCTTGGCTGCTGGGTGATTTGACTTATGCCCTGACAGAAAAGGTTCTACATGTCCATTATGGTACATATGCCATAGGTTCACCACCAATGGTATAGGCCATTCCTCTCAGGGCTTCCAAATTGCAATTGCTTGAGCTACAACTTATCTCTCAGCTTCAGGCTTTGCTTTCTCTATATATAACCTTCATATTTTCTCTTTTATCCTGTACCTTAGGCTCCCCGCCTTCAGCTCCCTAAAAAAGCCCCTCAGTCTTCTAACTCTAGCTGCCTATCGTCAGGGCCTCTGAGACTGCTGACTTAGTATTTTATGAGGAACTTGGACAAGGATAGAACATGATAGAGAGAATGGGATATCAGGCCTGCAGAGTCTCTTTCCTTACATGGAGTTCAACAAGCAAGTGCCCGTATGGCCCACCTGTGCCCATAGCATTGTCTAGCACTACATTTTCCATAAAGCTAACATCTGGATGATCCTGGCCCAAGCTAAGCATTATTTGTGCTGAACTCATCAGTAAATTGCAAAGGTTTCTGAAAGGAAGATATGCACATAGGAAAAATGAACTGATCTTTGTCAATTGCTCCACCTGCTACATTTGCTGAGAATGAGGCAAGCAGGAACCATGGAAAGTGTAAGTCCTCCCCATTTTCCACACTCCTCTAATCTTGGGCACTTCAGCTCAAGCAGGCTTCTGCCTTTCATCTTGCTCCTATTCCAAGATCTGCAAAATCTCACACTGAGCCTGGCACATGAGAACAAAGCTAGTACACTGGCTAACACTTGCTAGGGAACCACTGTGACAACCACTTTACATTTACCACAGGATACAGACCAAGCCAGAGCTGTCCCTCAACTGCTCGTTGTGAATGAGGCTTAGATAATATTCCCTTCTTTCCAAGAAAACTTTCCCAGGTCTCTCATATAATGACCTTCATTTTTCCATTGAGCTGAGAGAAAAGGGAGCAATATGAAAAAGAGTATCAAAGCTAGAAGACAAAAGAGAGGTATCCATTGATAATACTGGGAGAATCTGGACACAGACAGTGCATCTTCAAGACTCAAACAACAAAATATAGCAAAAATGGGAATAGAGTCCCTCTCCCACTCCTCCCCAGGCAAGGGCAAATGTCTTGTTTTGCCTGCTCCAGAACAGAAAGGAAAATCTGGTATGACCAGATGTGATAGTCATACTAACCATTTACTTTTAGATGAGTTACTTCTCATACATTCCTAGAGAGATTCTACAAACACTGTTTTTCTGCAATATACAAAAAGTGAATATCCATGTCCTTATAGCATGGTGAACTTGGAGAAGAGATTACAAATACAGTGAACACCAAATTAATAAAGGTTGAACAAATTCTATGTTATGTTTGATAGTTAGACTTGACTATCAAAGTAGACTCTTCAAGGGATAATGAGGACTCCAGTCTTGGAAACACTCAGGCAGAGATAGATACGCAAGAAAGAATGATTAAGGAGGTCATAATGAATTTTTTTACTATCTTTCTATGGCTTGTTCAAGGTTGCAAGGCCAGAGAATGACAGAGCTGGCACTAGACACAGATCTCCAGTAGCTACATTCAGTGCCCCAGCACACTGGCAACAGGTTCTCTCCAAGATTCAGGCAGTCACTGATCTCCACAAGATGAAACAGTTATCACAGTTAGCACTCTACAGCATGTAAGGCTTACTTCTTACCCTGTACAATTGATAACTATTCTGGCCTGGATATTTTATTCACTAACATCAACTCAGGAGGAGCCCTCCTGCTGCTTCTGTACCAGAAATACTGCAAATTTTTGCAGGTTGGGGAATAGAAACTAATCCAAGAGAACTGGCTGATAAGTTGTTACTGACTCCCTTTCCACATGAAAACTGAAGCTACTAAGAAAAAAAGGGAACCTGGGCTCATGGGCCCACAGTAATAGGTTAGCCCACATGTGGACAGAAGAAATGCTTTGTTAAAGACAAATAGCACACTGATACATTTGTTTCAGAAACAAATAACCTGGCAATGCCTGCCAGTGACCAAGACTACTATTCCCCCAACAGCCAAACCTGTCCACAAGGAACTCTCATCCCTGAGTGGCTGAATCAATTTTGAATCTGTATAATAATGGGCTGTCATTAGAGTCGTCTTTCCAGCTCTCTGTTCCAAATGTTCCTTAGCAAGAAGAGATTTGATCATTCCTGGCAGCAAAGTCAGGGCTCCGAGGAAGGTGGAAAGCAACAAATAGGCACATTTGCAGCAAAGACTCCCAGGGGAATTCACTTTCAACATATGATGCGCAGGCAAGTCCCCTGATAAAAATCTCTTCTTCCTGTAAGCACTCAGGAAATAGCACCCTTAAAGTTAGGGAAGCTCATTAGAGAAGAAGTTAGGGGGACATAAGAGAGGATGTATCAGCTCCCATGTATACTTGAGTTAGGCCTATTGATGAGGCAGCAGCTCTGCAAAGTGTTAAGAAGAAGTGTTTCTAATCAACCAGAAGACACCTGTTCAGCAATGGTATATGTAGGGCTTAGACTGTCACGGTCCTGAGGGCAGGAAATGTGAGGACAGACAAGGTAGTAATTGTAGGTTGGGTTCACAAAGAAGCCAAATGCTCCAACTGATTTATTCAAAAGAAAACTACAGTGACCCTATTAGTATCAAATAAAACAGTTCAGAAGACAGAAGTTACCAGAGACAGAGAAGAACATTATATAATAATAAGCAGGTCATGGGCTGGGGGTTAGCTCAATGATTCCACCATCCGCCTGGGAAGCACAAGGTCCTGAGTTCAGTCCCTGGTAACCACATACTATGATGCTGGGCATGGTGATTCATGCCCACCAGCAATCAGTTCCACATAGTAATGCCAGGCATGGTGGCTCATGCCTATAATCCCAACACTCAAGAGGGAGAAGCAGAAGGATTGCTGTGAGTTCGAGGCTTGCCTGTGCTACATAGTGAGCTCAGGGCCAGCCTGAACTACAAAGCAAGACCCTGTATCCAAAAAAATAACAATAAAAATAAAATAATAATAATAGGCAGGTCAGTCCACCAAGAACACAAATAGTAGGTGGTCAAGCATCAATATGTTTATGAAGATATTTGATAGTAAAACAGTCACTCTAGTTTTCTTTTGGTTAATGTCTGAATGATAT
The DNA here is from genome assembly GCA_004025085.1 of Thryonomys swinderianus. Classification (NCBI taxonomy): domain Eukaryota; kingdom Metazoa; phylum Chordata; class Mammalia; order Rodentia; family Thryonomyidae; genus Thryonomys; species Thryonomys swinderianus. Next base: position 7,653 of record PVIC010036497.1, read on the forward strand.
ATCTTTTCCCATTATTTTACTTTCAAACTGCATGTATATTATATTTAAACTATCTTCTAGACAGTATAGAGTTGTTATGACTTTACCCTACTTTCCTAATCTCTATCTTTTCACAGTATACTTAGACCATCAACATTTAATGCTCTTGATATGATAGGGCTTAAGTCTGACACTTTTGTCTTCTTTGATTTTTGTTTTTCTCTTTTTTGTCTTCATCTAGGTTAATGGAACATTTCACATCTCCTTGTATATGGCTTCTCTAAATATCTCATAACATATGCATAATTTATCAGCCTTTTGATACTATTATTTTATAAGTCTGAGTGAAATACAAAAACCTGACTTCTCTTTATATCCTTTTATTTCCCCTTTATGATTGTGCTGAATATTTCATTTATATACATCTAGAATTACATCAGTATTGTCATAAAATCTGATTTAGCTGTCAAATATTGTCTAGAAAGCTCAAGGAAAAAAGCTATTGTTTTTAGCCTTATATTGCTTATCCTTTCATTTCTTTTCCTCCTTGCTAATGTTCCAAAATTCCTTCATTTATCATTTCATTTCATAAGATAATTTTCTGCTAGCCATTCTTTTTTTAAAAAAAAAACTTTTGGGGGGGGGGGTGGAACCAGGGATCAAACTCAGGACCTCATATTTGCCAGGCATGCAGTGACACCAGTGAACTACAACCTCCACCCAAACCATTTTTTTCTTTTTTCTTTTTCTTTTTTTTTTTTGTTTTTCTTTTTGGAGACAGGATCTCACTTTGTAGTTCAGGCTGGCCCTGAGCTCACTATGGAGCCCAGGCAAGCTTCAAACTCAGCAATCCTCCTGTCTCTGCCTCCTGAGTGCTGGGATTACAGGCGTGAGCCACCACACCCGGCATCCAAACCATTTTTTTAAAGTCTGTCTGGTGATGACAAATTACTTACATGGCTCTTCTTCTGAGAATGTCTTTACTTTGACTCGAGTAATATCTTCACGAAGTATACAATGTTATGTTCAGCTTTTTATTTCTTTCAGGTCTTGAAATATATTCCACTTCCTTATTGATTCCATGGTTTCTGAGGAGCAGTCTGCTATCATTCAAGAGGTTTCTCACTGGCATAGTAGTTGTTTTTCTTTATTGCTTTCAAAAATTGAATCACAAGTCGGGAATTATGGAACATGCCTGTCTGTGATCCCAGAACTCTGGAGGCTGAAGCAGGGGTCTCCTGTGAATTTGAGGCCAACCTGAGCTACACAGTGAGCTCAGGGCTAACGTGAACTATACAATGAGACCCTTTCTCAAAAATGTATATATAAAATGTACCAATAAAATCAATTTTTAAAACAAAATAAGTAAATAAAGACTGAATCATAATAATACTTCTTGATGTGTATTTCCTTGGGTTTATCTTGTTTAAGGCCTTTTCTCCTTTTTGAGTCAATAGCTAATATCTCTTACCAAATTTGGAAAGTTTCCTGCCATTATTTGAATATTTGTTTTTATTTCTGTCATCCTCTTCACAGTTCTGAGCTTTCAATAATAAGAATGTTAGAGTTTTTGTTATATTTCCACATGTCTCTGAGGCTTGGCATAATTTTTTTAGTCTATTTTCTCTGTATGTTGCCTTGATCAGATTATTTCTGTTCTTATGTCTTACAAATCACTGATTCTTTCCTCACTTTGCTGCACTCTGCTGTTAAGCCTATCCATTGAGTTTGTATTTTAGTTCATACCTTCTTTTAGTTCTAAAATTTCTGCTTAGTTATTTAATATCTCCTACTTCTTTTCTAAGACTTTCTATTTCTTTGCTGAAGATTTTTTTATTCATTTCAAGAATCTGTTCACTGAAGTATCTGATAGCTGCTTTTAAAACCCTTGCTAGAGAATTCTAACATCTCCATCATCTTATTGTTAAAATAAGATCGTCTTTGTTCTTGGTATGGTGTATGATTTGGGGATGAAACTTAAACATTTTCAGGTCATATTCTAAGAGTCTGGGTCTTAATTATGCTTTATGTTTTAGCTGGCATTTTCTGACACTACTCCAATAGATTAAGAGCTGGGGATAGAGACTATCTCATTTACTGCTATGTGGATATAGAAGGCCAGGTTTCTCCTCCACTTCAGTTGACACCCAAAGCAAAAGAGTCCTTATTACTGCTTCTCAGGCAGCAGTGGAAATTCGAGCCCCTCACATGGTCTCCAATGAAGACAGTGGCTGGACATGATGAAAGTCTTGATTCTCCACTTTGCCTCTTCAAACAACAGCCAAGGAAATACCATAAGGGGCACCTTTTCACTACCAGGTGGGAAAGGAAGCCTAGATTCCCAATAGTCTCCACTGCCACACTGAAGTAAGCAGTGAGTAGAATTATTATGGTCTGATAAGATGAAAGTCTCAATCTGTTGGCCTTCTCCAAAACCATCCCAACAGGAACACTGGAATGCCTCCAAGAGGAATTTTAGACTCCATAGTTGGCTTTTGCTGGCCTGGGTGACAATGGGCTACAATTTTTTCTATAGTGTTTAGCTAGAGTACAGCAACTATAGTACTGTTAAAAGAGTTCAGATTCACAAGGCTGCTACATTTTTATAGTTTGGCTAGACAGAGCAGGTTTTTGTTGAAATTTTTGTTCTGTGCCTGTTGGCATTTCCAGATTGCCAATTTTTCACATCTAAGTCTGTGAAACTGGAGGCAAAAGTAAAACCCGAGGGGCTTATCATTTTGTCATTCCTCAGGTTCTGAGGGTTCCTGGCTTGTCTACATTCTTCTCTCCGCTTTAAATATTCATGGTTTTAGGTGGACTGAACAAGAACAGAGAAAAACATATCTAACTTCATCTTCTCAAAAGCAGCTATCCAATTCAAATTTTAAGGACAGTCACAAAACTATCAGCTTTCCCAGCCCATCTTACCTTCAGGGACCTGTAATCTTTAAACTGGAAGCTCAGCTGGAGCTGACCCATATCAAGACTGGGTCAACATTAAAAGGCCTAGTAGCAGACAGAGGCTAGAACTGACCTTGCTCTACTAAGACTCATAGCCATAAGCTTGGTGAAAAATCTACACAATTTCATAACCACTAAGTATAGCCCCTTTTACACAAGTCCATGCCAACCTATTTCCCCGGGCCTCCCCTCCTACCTAGATTTTGCCAGCCTCTCCTTTTGAGTCAGACCTTCATCTTGGTACCCATTACTAGGAATTCTCCTAAAGTGAAGCTCTGCCAAATCTGATGCTCTGTATAGACTCATATCACAACCCTCCCTCACTTGTACCCCACCTACTAAACATCGCAGATACTTGGACAATGTCACCACAAGTGTCTTGAACTCACCACATAAACCTCATTCTTCCTCTTAGAAGCCCATCCCAGATTCTGCTGCTTCAGAATACTCGTAATCCTAATCTCATCACCCATGGCCTGAGATCCTGAATCTGTAACTCTCTTCACTGAGCCTTAATTTTCTAATCTGTAAAACTGAAGAAATGTGCTTTCCTCCCACAGCCACTAGGATAATTAATCACTGAAACAAATGAGCAGCCCTCAGCCATAAATAGATGGAGATGAAAATGCTTAACTTCACTAATAACCAGGACATATAGATGAGATATTATTTCTCAGTCCAGCAGGGGGAAAGAAGTTATTGGTAAAAATTATCAGGAAAATATACTGTCACACATTGTGATACAGATATATTACAGTGCCTATTTTTTTTTTTTTTTTTTTTTTTTTTTTTTGCTTTTTGAGACAGGGTCTCACTTTGTAGTTCAGGCTGGCCCTGAGCTCACTATGGTGCCCAGGCAAGCCGCCACGAACTCAGCAATCCTCCTGTCTCTGCCTCCAGAGTGCTGGGATGACAGGCGTGAGCCACCACGCCCGGCACTGTGGTATGTGGTGCTGATTGCTGGTGGGTGTGTCTCCATGCCCAGCATTATATGTGGTTACCAGGGATCAAACTCAAGACCTTGCGCTTGCGAGGCAGGTGCCAGAACCACTGAGCTAACCCTCTGGCCCTACAGTGCCTATCTTTTAGATGAAAATGTGATCATATCTACTGGAAAGTATACATGCAAGCCTATTGATCCAGTGATTTTTAACTACAAGAATGAATCATTTAAAAAAATAAGTAATTACACACGTGCAAAAAGGCTGAATGTACAAAGATGTTGATTGCAGCATTGTTCAAAATAGTGAAAAAAATAGCAACAACCTAAATGGCCATCAATAAGGATATGGATAAATAGACTGTATTGTATTCATCTGGTAGAGAAGCTATGCAGCAATTAAAAGAATAAGACTAGCCGGGCATGGTGGCTCACGCCTGTAATCCCAGCACTCGGGAGGCAGAGACAGGAGGATTGCTGAGTTCGAGGCTTGCCTGGGCTACATAGTGAGCTCAGAGCTAGCTTGAACTACAAAGCGAGACCCTGTCTCAAAAAAAAAAAGAATAAGACTAATCTGCACATGACCATAAATGGGTGCCCAAGACCTTCTAAAAGGGAAAATAAAAAACAAATGGTAAAGTGATATGCATGGTATGATATTATTTATATTTTTGAACCACAAAACAATATTAGACTTTCAATACTGTTTGATGTACATGTATAGTGAACACTTATAGAAAAAGATATAAGAATAAATACAGAGTTGGGGCAGAGGTTGGGTTAAGGAGCCTGAGATTAGAATGAGAGGCCAAAGAAGACTTGAATTAGCCTGTACTGTTATTGTCTTTATAGGGATATGTTCTTTATACATTACTGCTGTACTCAGTTCTGGTGCAAGGTTCCTGGTTTGATCCCCAGTAATCACATACCACAGTGCCAGGTGTAGTGACTCACACCCACCAGCAATCACTACCACATACCTCAGTGCTGGGCATGGTGGCTCACACCTGTAATCCCAGCACTCAGGAGGCAGATGCAGAAGGATTGCTGAGTTCAAGGTTTGCCTAGTCTACAGAGTGAGCTCAGGGCCAGCCTGAACTACAAAATGAGACCCTGTCTCAAAATTTTTTAAAAAAGCCCAACTATTATGACTTGTTTCTGAATGTCTCCCCAAAGCCTCATGCAGTCATAGGTGGGGTTTTCCAGAGGCGAATGAATCTAGAGTATGTTGACTGATTCATGGTGCAATGCTAGGATTAAGGGTGCTAAAATTAAGGGTGGGTCTATTGATTGATTTGGCACTGCGCTAATCCCAGTACCTGAGTACAACATAAGGGACAAAAAGCAGATTGTTTTGTCCTTCGCTTGCTTCCCTATTTTCTGCTGCCACAGTCTATTTCACCTCTGTGATGCCTGTCTGCTTGCCTTAGAGCCATGCAATTATGAACTGAAATCTCTACAAACTCTGAGCTAAGTAAATCTTTCCTTCCTTAACTTGCCAGTGTTGGGTATTTTGTCTAAGCAGTAACAAAACTATCTAAACACAGCCAGATAGCAAACATATGGGTCATCTTGGCTTTTTATAACAGCTATTCAACTCTGCCATTGTAGCATGAAGCCAGTCATAGGTATATGCAGCTGAAAGGGAATGACTGCATTCCAATAAACTTTTCTTACAAAAACAATTGCAGAGTTGGATGTGAGGGGGCATACCTGTAATCCTAGCACTCAGGAGGCTGAGGCAGGAAGACCACTGCAAATTTGAGGCCAGTTTGAGCTACCAAAGTAAGTTCAAAACCAGCCTGAAATAGCTAGCAAGACCCTGCCTCAAAGTGTTTTTGCAGGGTAGTGTTGGTGCATGGGCCATACTTCCCCACCCTCTTGTTATTATAAAGAAGAAATGATTTGCTAAAATAATTTACAAAAAAATATTAATGCATTATTTGTAATACAAATAATAAATATTTTAATAATACAAATATCAATATGGATATCCTAATACAGTGCCTGGTATAAAGAAGCATTCAATAATTTTTGCTTCCTATCTTCTAAATCCACCACCATCCTGCAATTGAAATTCCAAAATGTCTGCATGGTTAACCTGCCAAGTCATTACATTTACTGTTCCATGCAACCCAGGGTACCTGGGGAGAGAAACAAGAATACAGTAGATGCCACAATTCAGTACTGAAATGAGCTCTGACTCCCTTATCTGCTTTCTCCTCCTGCAGAGACTTCCCAGGAGGCCCAGTCAGGTGCAGGAATCTTTCAGAAACCTCTGGGTCCTCTCAAGAACTGCTGAGGAGTATGCTACTTGACACAGAGGCTGAGTGACAGTTATGTTCAGGAATGATTTGCAAATGACATTCTCTTGGAGCTTATTAGAGGACTCATTAACAGTACAACAGTACATTACTTTCTAAAATTCTGATCTAAGCAGAAAATTAAAATTATTTTCTAAATGACTTCATAAAATTGAATAAAATATGCTGAGAAAATGAAAACTGCAATATATCATCCTGCAGAACTTGGATTAAAACTATTTTTGTCACTGAGGGGCAGCACTGGTGCTCTTTGTGCAGCCTTGGATGGGCATGGCCCATGATTTAGATGAGATCAGGTGCATCCAGTGTGTTATGGCCATAGACTGACCCATGATACAAAGTCTCAACAAACCCACGTGCAGAATGACTCAGTAGGAAAATAGGTACAACCTCCATGCCAGTTAAAGGCTGGTAACTGGAACCTGTATTCCATGCTAAAAACACAGCAGTCACCTCCACCCCTCCACGTGTACACCTCTCTCAATCACCTACTTCAGGCCTCCCTATCCTCTGCTATTTCAACCATGATCTAACTGACCTCCCTGTCTCCTAACATGGTCAGCACGGTTTTAAGCAAAATGCTCCCTCCAAAATGCAAATCTGATTTTAGCACACTTCTTAGCAATGTTCAGGAACACCCACTGCTCACACATCCAAACTCCTTAGCAGTGATTGTGAAAATGGAGTCCCTGTCACAGCAGCATCACCAGAGCACATGATAGAAATTTTAGTTTTCAGATGTACTGAATCAGAAACTCTCAGGGTCAGGTCTGGCAATGTGAGTTTTCATAGAACTGATGTATGTTCCCATGTAGGCTAACACTGAAGAATGACTGCTCTGAAGCATAGCATAAAAGAAATTCTGCAGACCGGCCCACTGTACCCCGAAGCAGCACAGACTTGGCCACAACGGGCGCCATTCCGTTTCCAGCGGCGGCGGACTGAGGGCTGCCCACTGGGCCACTGTACCCAGAACGGCACGGACTTGGCTACACCAGGCGCCATTCTGTTTCCCCTGACAGCGGACTGAGGGCCGCCCACCAGCCCACTGTACACCGGAGCGGTGCAGACTGGGCTACCTCGGGCGCCATTCCATTTCCGGCAGCAGCGGAGGACTGAAGCCTGCCCACCGGCCCACTCCACCCCGGAGCTGTGCAGTGAGGAGTCAGGTACGGACCCCAGTGCCATCCCCACCACGGAGGATTGAGGGCCTCCGGCGAGCCCCAACCCCACCCTGGAGCTGCGTTGTGAGGACCCAGGTCCAAGAGGAGCCAAAGCCATCTCCTGCATCCCTCCACAGAAGGCGTGCTCCTGGAGCCGAGCTGAGAGACCAGGCAAGATTTTTTTAAAAAGGGGAATCTAGCTTCTATTTTGCCATCTACTCCTAGATCCCTCTATTCACCTCTTGTCCCCACACCCTCTCCTATCTTCCTTTCAGAAGCAATACCCAGAAGTAAAACACTCTTAGGCTGCCCTATTTCTTCCCCTGTACTATTATAAGAAGGTGTCCAAAGTCTCCAATGGTCTTACAGCATACAGTTGGTACTATTTTATATATGCCCTTTTATGCTCTATTACCCGCTGACATATATGAGGTTCTAGTATAGGTGATCTTCATAAATCTGCTAACCCTATTTCATTCTCCTCCTGTCTCCCTACCTCCCTGATTCCCCAGTGACCTCTTATCCCCAAAGGGTTCAGGGGGTACATTTACGATCTACATGTTGTAAACACATTGCTGATTAATTTTAAATTCTGACATATAGACATAGAGGTAACTCATAAGCTCAAAGTCCCCAGAATAGAATTTAACAAAACATTTTATCTTATTTACTGTGTTTAAAACTGACATTGGCATTTATTGTATTATGGTAACAAACATGATGTGATTGCTCTGCTCAAATACCTCCCATGAGGTGTCAGAACTGAGAACTCTCAAGGGTCATTACAGATTCAAGGAAGACCCCCCAGGAAAGTGCCACATCCAAAGGGCCCCAGATAATAGAAAGAAAGAGACCTGCAACAAACATTGCCCTGTCATCAGGCAAAGAAGAGCATTAATAACAACGAAAGAGCAGAAATGAGAAAATACACAAAAAACAAGACACAAAGATCATCACCATAGGGAAATTCAGAGAAAAGGGAAATAGGGCAAACCGAAACTCAAATACCAGGACTTGGAGATGGTAACGAAAGTGGATCTAGTAAAATGGAAATCAGAACTCATCTCTGAGATCAAAACAGGGATACTGTCCACAGTGAAAGACAGCATTAAAGAAGAGATCAGTGAGATGATAGAACCCAAAATAGCAGAAGCAATGGAACCTTTTAAACAGCTTCAAGCAGAGTTCCAGGGAATGATGAAGGAGAACGATAGCTTGCACAGTAGGATGAATGAAGCAGAGAACCGAATCTCAGAACTAGAGGACAGCATAGCAGCCAGCGAGCAGCAAAGATATAATCTATGGGAAAGAGCAAGGGACCATGAGAAATCAATTCAACAGCCTCTAGATGACTCAAAGAAAAATAATATAAGACTGATTGGAGTCACTGGGGAAGCAGGAGACAGTGTAAAAGACATAAAAAAGCTATTGTCAGAGATAACAACAGAAAACTTCACAGGAAAAGAAATACACATACAGATAAATGAGGCCTATTGGACTCCAAAATGCCATGATATAAAAATATCTATACCTACACATATAATTATCAAGGTTCCAGATGCAAAACAAAGAAAGAAATACTGAAAGCAGTGAGAGAAAGGAAGAAAATCACCTACAAAGGGAAACCCATTAGGATCACAGCAGACTTTTCAACACAAACACTCAATGCAAGGAAAGCGTGGAGAGAAGTATTTCAAGCACTGCAGGAAAATAACATCCAACCTGGACTGTTATATCCTGCAAAACTATCTTTCAGAATACACAGAGAAATAAGATACTTCCATGATAAAGAACACCTGAAAAATGAAACCTGTACTTCAAAACATCCTAAAGAATATCTTGGAAAAAAAAAAAAAAAAAAACAGAAAATTCCATACCCACGAGACCCAGGAGAGTGAATTCATTGGGGCAAACAAGAAACTAAATAGAAAAGGGGAAAAGCCAAGAAGAAAAGAACCAAGAACACAGAAACACGGCAGCTCTGAATATGTCCATATCAGTCATAACCATTAATGTCAATGGACTCAACAGGCCAATTAAAAGACACAGACTAGCAGATTGGATCAAGAAGCAAGATCCTACAATTTGCTGCATACAGGAAACACACCTAATTCAGAAGGAAACCCATAGACTGAAAATAAAAGGTTGGAAAACAATCCTCCACATCACAGGAAACTGCAAAAAAGCAGGAGTAAGTGCCAGGTATGGTGGCTCATGCCTGTAATCCCAGCATTCGGGAGGCAGAGACAGGAGGATTGCTGAGTTTGAGGCTTGCCTGGGCTACATAGTGAGCTCAGAGCTAGCTTGAACTACAAAGCAAGACCCTGTCTCAAAAAAAAAAAAGCAGGAGTGGCTATCTTGTTTGCAGATAAAATAGATTTCAAACCCAAACTGATTAAAAGAGATAAGATCACTATATTCTCGTACAGGGAACTATCCAAGAGAAAGAAATAACAATCATAAATATTTATACACCGAACTCTAATGCACCCAACTATATAAAACAAACATTACTGGACATGAAAAGCCAGTTATCCATGAACACAATAGTAGTACGGGATTTTAATATTCCATTGTCACAAACTGACAGATCAACTGGACAAAGAATCAATAAGGAAATACTTGAGCTAAATCAAACTTTTAAGCAAATGGACTTATTAAATGCCTACAGAATTTTTCACCCTTCAAAGAGAGAATATACCTTCTTCTCAGATGCTCATGGATCATTCTCCAAAACAGATCACATTCTAGCCCATAGAACAAGCTTAAGTAGATACAAAGGAATCAAAGTTATCCCCTGCATACTATCAGACCATAGTGCCTTGAAACTGGAGCTGAATAGCAGAAGAAATTCCAAGATCCTCACAAACACATGGAAATTGAACAACACTCTGTTAACCAACCAATGGGCCACAAAAGAAATTAAACAGTTTCTACAACTAAATGGCCACAACAGCACAACATAGAGGAATTTATGGGACACAATGAAAGCAATTCTGTGAGGGAAATTCATAGCAGTGAATGCCTATACTCAGAAAATAGAGAAAACAGAAATAAACAATCTAATGATAAATCTCAGACAATTAGAAAAAGAGGAGCAAAACAAACCCAATGCACATACTAGAGAGGAAATTATAAGAATCAGAGCAGAAATTAATGCAATGCAGACAAAGAGAACAATACAAAGAATCAATGAATCAAAGAGCTGGTTCTTTGAAAGGATAAATAAGATCGACAGACCCTTAGCCAACCTTATCAAACAAAGGAAGGAAAAGGATCAAATCCATGCTATAAGGAATGAAAATGGGGAAATCAGCACAGACCCAGAAGAAGTCCAAAGGATCATAAACACACATTTTGAAAATCTATACTCCAAGAAGATGGAAAATCTAGAAGAAATGGAAAGATTTCTAGACTCATATGAACTTCCAAAGCTGAATGAAGAGGATATAAAAATGCTAAACAACCCGATATCAATCTGGAAAATTGAAAATGTAATAAAAAACCTAGCAAC
>PVIC010036498.1:0-18552 GCA_004025085.1 Thryonomys swinderianus
TTCCTTCCTTCCTTCCTTCCTTCCTTCCTTCCTTCCTTCTTTCCTCTGAGCTCACTATGTAGCCCAGGCAAGCCTTGAACTCGGCAATCCTCCTGCCTCTGCCTCCCAAGTGCTAGGATTACAGGCATGAGCCACCACGCTCGGCCATGTAGTATGTGATACTGATTGCTGGTGGGTGTGAGTCACCATGCCCGATATTGTTGTATGTAGTTACCAGGGATCTAATCAGGGGCCTTGTGCTTCCTAGGTAGGTGCCAGAACCTCTGAGCTAAATCTCCAGACCCTTATTATTTGTTTTCTTGATGAAGGCCACTCTTACTGGGATAAAATGCACTTTCAGTATTAATTTGTATTTCTCTACTGACCAGTGGCTGGCCCTGAACTCACTATACAGTGCAGGCTGGCCTTGTACTCAAGGCAATCATCCTGCTCCTTCCTTCCCAGTGCTGAAATTACAGGCATATTTTAAAAATTTATTTGTTGGCCATTTGTGCTTCTTCTGAAAAGTGTCTATTCATTTCAGTTGCTCATTTCTTGACTGAGACTTTTTTGAGTTCTTTCTATATTCTAGATATTAGTCCTGTCAGAGGACTAATGCAATGATCACATTCTTCATGGGAAGCTGGTACTTGTTTTCGTGTAGAGGACTGGCTGGCAAAAATTTTTCTCCCTTCTGTTGGTTATCTCTTCACTTTCTTTCTTTCTTTGTTGGTTGTTTCCTTTGCTGTCCAGAAACTTTTAAATTTTACATGACTCCATTTGTTATTTCTTTTTCTTTTTCTTTTTTCTTTTTTTTTTTTTTTGAGACAGAGTCTCGCTTTGTAGTTCAGGCTGGCCTTGAGCTCACTATGTAGCCCAGGCAAACCTTGAACTCAGCAATCCTCCTGTCTCTGCCTCTTGAGTGCTGGGATTACAGGCATGAGCCACCATGCCCAGCTTTTTGTTATTTCTTAATGAAATTACTTGTGTACTTAGGGTTCTGTTCTGAAAGTCTTTGCTTTCAAGGACTTCACAAATTTTACCTATTTTCCAGAACAGTAAGATTTTTCAGAGTATTGTACTTTTCATATTAGATATTTTTCACTTCTTGGGTTAATTACTCAATATTTAATTTTTCTTAATGTATTGTGAATGGTGCTGTTTTCTTAATTTCTTTCTCAGGGAATTATCTACGGGTGTACGGTATTGGTTTCATGTGTTGATTTTTTTTTCCTTTGGCAGTACCAGGGATCAAACTTGGGCCCTTATGCTTGCAAGGTAGGCATGGTACCACTTGAGCTAAATCTCTGGCCCTGTGTGTTGATTATTTTATCATGCTACACTACTGAATTTGGTTAATTCCAGGAGCCTTAGGGTGAAATTTTTTGGGCCTTCTATATAGAGGATCATTTGTAGGCAAATAATGATAGTTTGATTTCTTCTTTTCCTGTATATATCCTTGTTCTTTCTTTCCCTTCCCTGACATGTGAATCAGGGAACAGAAAAGAGGGTACAGGAAAAACCTCAGAGATATTCTGCCTTCTTACATTTGACAAAAATTTCAAAAACACATGTTAGAGAAAAGATATCCTCTTTAACATATGGTGCTAGGAGTACTGATTATCCACGTGCATGTTCCTGAAGTCTTCAGTTTTTTTATTGGTGTCATTCACCCTAATCATAATCTGTGCTGTTATCAGAGAAATCACTTCTAATCTTTCTTTCTTTCTTTCTTTCTTTCTTTCTTTCTTTCTTTCTTTCTTTCTTTCTTTCTTTCTTTCTTTCTTTCTTTCTTTCTTCCCTTTTTTTTTTTTGAGAAGGTCTCACTTTGCAGTTCAGGATGGCCCTGAGCTCACTATGTAGTCCAGGCAAACCTGGAACTCAGCAATCTTCCTGCCTCTGCCTCCCAACTGCTGGAATTACAGGCATGAGCCAGCACACCCAGCATTGTGATATATAGTACTGATTTCTGGTGGGAGTGTGTCATCACACACATCATTACTGTATGTGGTTACCAGGGATCAAACCAGGGACCTTGTGCTTGCTAGGTAGACACCAGAACCACTGAGCTAAATCTGAGGCCCTCCAGTTTCATTTTTTCCAGGTCCTCTTTTGATGCCAGTTTAGGGAGACCAGGTGGCTGTGTATCAGGATGGTCCATATCTTTGGTCCCTAGTTTTCCCTTTGGAGATTGGGAATTCTGGGCTTGGGTCTAATTTTTTTTCCTCATTTTTATTGTTTTGCTGTTTTTAGTGGTTTTGGTTTAATTTCTGGTTTAATGTCTATAAACTGATGGTTGTAAGTATCTTTCTTGCTAATATTTAGAACTTTTGAAGTAATTTCTTCCTGAGTCATCTTCCTGATATCACTGGCCCTTAGGCCTCTATGTAATTCCCAGCACAACCCCAGAACATACAGTGCAGATGCAGATTCTGGGCCCAAGTCTCACTCCACAGTCCTGTGAAATGTCAGTGTGTAAGCATTGTGTAGGTGGGCCAGAGCCACTCAGCAAAGGCCTAGCCCAGGTCCTAGTCCTTGTGCCCAGCCATGCTAGTTACTGCATAGATGCAGATTCCAGGCCTCTCTCAGTGTTGTTTTAAATAACATTTCCCTAATGGCAGAAATACTGAGTTTTTAAAAAGTATTTATTGGACATTTGTACTTCTTCTGAGAATTATTCATTTTAGTTGGAATTTTTTGACTGGTTCTTTCATTTTGTAAGGTCCAACACTTTTGAGTCCTTTATATATTCTAAAATTAGTCCTCTTTCATGGCATCACTGGCCAAAATTTTCATATTCTATAGGTTGTCTCTTCATTCTATTGGCTGCTGTCTGTTCTGTACAGAAACTTTAATTTGATATAATCCCATTTGTTGATTCTTATTTTTACATTTGTTGATTCTTGATGTAATTTCTTGTACATTTGGTGTTTTATTCAGAAAGTCCTTGTGTATATACATCCATGTCTTTAAGAGTTTTACCTATTTTATCTTCCAGCAAGTCTAAAGGTTTTAGGTTTTGGGTCCAGATGTCCCCTCGAAGTCTAATGTGGTCACAGGTGAGATTTTTTCAGAGGTGACTAAATCCACAGTGTGCAATGCTGGGCCTAAATCAGTCCACTGACTAGTTTGGCACCGCCCTAGTCCTAGTAGCTTGGATACAATATAAAGGGCAGAAAAAAATCTTGTCTCATCCTTTACTTGCTTTGCTACTTTCTGCTTGTCGTGAACTTTTTTTTGTGAGGCCTGTCTGTGATGTCACCCTCCCTTGGAGCCAGCCAATTATGTACTGAAAATTCTACAAACTATGACCTAAGTAAACTTTTCCTCTTTAACTGTGAGTGTTGGGTCTTTTGTCTTATCGAAGAGAGAAGTAACTAAAACAAAAGTTATCATTAGCCAGCATGGACAATGTATCTAAAAGTATACCTTGACTTGGTACAATGGTTTTACATTTGTTATATGTACTTTGGCCTATTAGTCTGGTTTTAAATCTGTATGTATTATAATTTTATAATATCATATTAGATACATAAATAAATCTGATTATAGAAAAGTAAAAGGAAGTGAAAGGAAGAGAGGGAATTGAAATGTGTTCTGTACAGGTACCAATTCTCTATAATGAACATAATCAGTATGTACTGCAAACATGTACTAATAAAAGTTTAAAATATAAATAAAAATAAATTTCTTAATTGTGAACTTTTATTTTTTATTAGCACATATTTGCAATACATAAAGATTACATTTCTCATGGAGAAAGAGGAGCAAGACAAACCCAAAGCTCATACAAGGGACGAAATTATAAAGATCAGAGGAGAAATAAATGCAATGGGGACTAAAAGGTTGATTCAAAAGATTAATAAATTGAAGAGTTGTATCTTTGAAAGAATAAACAAAATTGGTAAACTCTTAGCCAACCTTATTAAAAAACGTAAGGAAAAGGCCCACATTCATGTAATTAGGAATGAAAAGGTGAATCCACAACAGATCCAGCAGAAATCCAGAGGAAAGTCCACACCTACTTTGAAAACATGTAGTCCAATGAGATGGAAAACACAGAAGATTCCTAGACATATATGAACTTCTAAAGTTGAATAAAGAAGATATGAAAATGATAAACACCCCAATATCAATCAATCAACAAAACTGAAAATGTAATTAAAAAGTACCAACAAAGAAAAGCCCTGGTCCTGATGGCTTAACTGCTAAATTCTATATACATTTAGAGAAAAGCTAATGCTACTACTTTTCAAACTCTTTAATGAAATTGAAAAGGATGTAAGACTCTCAAATTAATTCCTGGTAGCAAGTATTACCCGGATTCCAAAAGCAGAGAAAGAAACAACCAAGAAACAGAACTACAGCTCAATCTCTTTAATGAATATAGATACAAAAATCCTCAAGAAGATACTGGCAAACAGAATACAGAAGATCGTCATGAAGATCATACATTCTGACCAAGTTGGACTGATTCCAGGGATGCAAGGATGGTTCAACATACACAAATCAAAAAATGTAGTGCACCATATTAATAGACACAGGGTCAAAAACCATATAATCATCTCAGTAGGTGCAGAAAATGAATTCAACAAAATCCAACACCCATTCATGATTAAAACACTACAGAAAATTGGAATAGATGGTCTTTAGCTGAACCTGATAAAAGCTATTTATGAAAAACAACAGCCAGCATCATTCTAAAACTGAAACTTTTCATGCTAAATTCAAGAACAAGATGAGCATGTCTGTTATCACCTCTCTTGTTCAATACAGTTTTGGAAATATTAGCCAAAACAATTAGATGAGAAAAAGGAATAAAAGGAATAAAAATAGGAAAGGGGGGGAATTTAAACTGTTGTTGATGACATGATACTCTACATAGAAGATCCCAAAAATGTTACCAAAAAACTGCTTGACTAAGTTGCCAGGCTCAGTAAAGTAGGTGGGTATAATGTCAACACCCAAAATTCAATAGTTTTACTATGTACAAATAATAGACTTCCTGACAGACAATTCCTTTCACAATAGCGCCCCCCAAAAATGAAATATCTAGGAATCCATCTAACAAAGGAGTTTAAAAAAAAAAAAACTTCTCTGAAAACTACAGCCCTCTGAAAAAAGAGATTGCAGAGGATATCAGAAAATGGAAAGACATCCCTTGTTCTTTGGTAGGAAGAACCAATATTGTAAAAATGGTCACAGTGCCACAACTACTATGTAGATTCAAGGCAAGCCCGACTGAAATTTCAGGAGTGTGTTTCACAGATCTAGAGAAAATAATCCAAAAATTCATCTGGAACCACAAGAGACCTTGAATAGTAAAAGCACTTCTAGACAACAAGGACATAGCAGGGGAAATCACAATCTCCAATTTGAAACTATACTACAAAGTCATTGTGATAAAACAGCATGGTACTGGCAAAGAAACAGAACAGTGGATACACAAATAATTCCAGACATAGTAAGCCACCTCATCTTTTACAAAGAAACCAAACTTCCTCAATGGAGGAAATATAGCCCTTTTAGTAAATGGTTCTGGGAAAACTGGGTTTCAACCTGCTGAACATTAAAGCTAGGCCCATGTCTTTCACCAGGCACCAAACTAAAATCAAAGTGGATTTGAGACTTAAATATTAAAGAGAAACACTAAGCCTGCTGGAACATAGGTTAGGTAGAACTCTTGGAGACATTGGCATAGGCAAATACTTTATGACCAAAACTTCCACAGCATGGGAGCTAGCAGAAAGAATCAATAATTAGGATCTCATCTTATTAAGAAGCTTCTGTACAGCAAGAGAAACCAAAAGAGTGAAAAGACCACTTATAAATTGGGAAAAAAAATTGCCAGCTGTTTCTCAGACAAAGGACTACTATCTAGAATATATAAAGAGCTTAAAATCAGACCCTCCAAATTTAAAGACCCAATTCAAAAATGGCTATCTGAAATGAACAGACATTTTTTAGTTGAAGAAGTAAAGGCAGCAAAGAAACATAATGAAAAAATGTTCAACATCACTGATTATGAGAGATGCAGATGAAAACAACACTGAGATTCCATCTCACTCCACAAAGAATGGTTGCCACGATGAAATCATGAAACAGCAAATGTTGGTGAGACTGTGGGTAGAAAGGAACCCTTCTCCACTGTTGGAGGGAATGTTGACTGGTGCAACCACTGTGGACACCAGTGTGGAGATTCCTCAAAAAATTAGGAGGTCCCATTTGACCCTGCTATTTCCATGCTAGGTACATATGTGAAAGAATTAAAAGAATCATACCACAATAATATATACACACTCATGTCTATAGCAGCATAATTTGTAATAGTTAAATATTGGAAATAGCCAAAATTACCATTAACTGGAGACTGGATAAAAAAAGATGTGGTTTTTCTTTTTTAAAATAAAATGGAGTGGAACGGGATTGCGCCCAGGTCCGTACCTGAGTCCTCTCTGCACGGCTCCAGGGTGGAGTGGGGCTTGTTGGCAGGCCTCAGCCCTCCGCGGCAGGAACGGATACCCTTGTTCATAGTAGCTCAGTTTGTGATAGCCCAATCTTGGAAACAACCCAAATGTCCATCAATTGGAGATTGGATAAAGAGGATGTGGGGTTTTTTTTAAAAGGAGTATTATTCTGCCATAAAGAATGAGAAGACTGATTCATTTATGTGCAAATGGATACACCTGGGGGACACACTAATAAGTGAAATAAATAGATCACAGACAGGCAAATACCGGATCTTCTCTTTGATATGAGCACCTGTAGATGCAAATGAGCCCTAGAAAGTATGACAGTTTTTGTAGAATGGGAAATCTCCAAAGGAAATTTGGTGTAGGAATGTAATGAGGGGGAGGAATAAATATGATTCTGAAAGAAAATAAAAGAGCATGTATATAGGGGGTTGGGAGGTGTGGGTGGGTAGGGATATGGGTAAAAATGAGAATTAACTTGTGTCATATATTGGTACAAATTCCCCAATGTTATGTGTGATTATGAGATGTATATAAATTGTACCAATAAAGAATTCAATTAAAAAATAAAACGGAGTATTACTCAGCCATAAAATGATAAATTTTCATCCTGTCTACTCAAATGGATGTACCTTGAGGAAATCTTCATAAGTGAAGTAATAACACACAGATGTGTAAATACCATATTGTTTCTCTAGAATGAAAAACTAAAAGTGCAAATGTGGCCCAGAATATGATAGATATTGTGAAATTGGAAGAATATGCTCAATGGGAAAAAGTAAGGGAAGGTAGGGGAAAATAAAGAAAGGAAAGAAGAACTTTTATAGTAAAAAGAAAAAAAGGAAAACAAATCTTTTGTATATAGTGGGGCGGAGGTTTGTAGGGCAAGCAGGGGAAAGGCAAAAATGAGAATCAAGATGTGTCATTTATAGCGACAAATTTTTAATATTGAATGTGATCATAATATATATATATATGTAAAATGTTCCAAGAAACTTAATTATTAAAAAATAAAAGTGAGAATACTTTTTAAAAAGCAACACTGCAATACTATCTTACTTAAAAAAATAACGACTATTATCAAGAAATCAAATAACCCAAGTAGTTCAGGTACTGTTGGGTAAAAGGACTCCTTCTAATAGTGTTAGGGATGTGAAATAGTAGTACCACCTTGGAAATCAGCATTGAAATTCCTTTAAAATGTAAGACTAGAAATTTCATTTGACCCATTCCTCTTCTAAGTATTTTCCCCAAGGAGTTGATGATGTCATTTTACAGTGATACATGCATGCTCATATTTACAGCTGCATAACTTCTAGTAGTTAAATCTTGGAAACAACTTATTTGGTCATCAATAGATGAATGGATAAATAAAATGTGGCATTTGTACATAATGGAATACTACTTTATCATGAAGGTTACACTAGAGTCACTTATGTGAAAATGGATACACTTTGAGACCATAGTGTTAAGTGAAATAAATCAGGCACACCATGGAAATATTGCATTTTCTTTTATAAAAGAAACCCAAGTACTGTACATTTCAACAATAACCCACACTTTACTTCTCGTATGTGGTAGGTACATTTATTTTTGCTTGTATTCTCTTCTTCTCTTTGGTTGAAGTTTGCTCTGTACAGCTGGTTTCTCCCATACCATTTTCCCTGGACTTTTCAAATACATGTTTGGCACTGTAAAAATAAAGAAGAAACCCAAAGTCTAAATAAATAAATAAAACAGCAAAATAGAAGGTAGACAGTAACTGATAAGGAGACAGAACTTTTACAAAAGTGAAGAGGACCAAGAGATGAGAGGGACAAAAGGAGTGGAAAAGAATAAAAAAATCAATAATTGTTACATATATGGATGTACTCCCCATCATAAATATAAATATTATGTACTGCAAATATCTACTAATACAAATGATTGATTTGTATTAGTAGATGATTGATCTGGTATTAGTGCTTGGCATACAAGGTATGGCTGATTAGCTTAACTACATTGTTTATCCTATTGGTTTTGGAATGCAATCCAGAGTCACATGATAGGAACAATTAAAACTATGGTCAAGATGGCTGTGGTCATGTCAAGCTGGATTCCTATATCATTTGTTTTTTCTCTGATAGAAGGCTCAGTGGTAACTTGGATAATTCAATTCAACAGACAATTTTCAAGAAAACATGATTCTTGCTCTTTACTGACAATATTGTTTCTTGAGCTGATAAGATGTTAAATGGATATACTTGAGGTCCTTTTTGTTTGGTTTTTGTCTTCTCTTTGCAGTAATATTTGGGACACTAAAGGGTTCAGATAAGTTCTTGTGTGTTAGTAACTTTTGTCTCCTTGCTGTTTTGTTTTGTTTTGTTTTGTTTTTTGGCAGTACCAGGAATCGAACTTGGGCCCTTGTGCTTGCCAGGTAGGAGCGGTACCACGGAGCTAAATCCCTGGCTTACATTTCTCTCCTTGCTGAGACAAAATACCTGACACCCCAAATTATGGGGTGGTGGAAGATTTATTTAGCCCACAGTTTGTAGAGGTTTTAGCCCATAATCAGCTGGCTCCAAGGCAGAGTGGCACCTGGTAGAAGGTCAACAGTTCCTGGTGGAAGTAGACAGGAAAAGCAAGCAAAGAGGAGGCCTTAACAGCAGTTTTCTGCCTCTTTCTTTTTGTTGTTGTTACAGGGTCTTGCTTTGTAGCGCAGGCTGGCCCTGAACTCACTATGTAGCCCAGGCTAGCCTCAAACTCATGGCAATCCTCCTGCCTCTGTCTCCCGAGTGCTGGGATTAGAGGTGTGAGTTACCACACCTGGTTTGCCTCTATTATTTTATCCAGGCTATTTATGATAGGTAGCACTCACACCCTTAATCCTAGTGTCCTTGTTCCTAACACTGCACCATGAATGAACCACACACTCTAAATTCTAAATCACACACTCTAAACTCTCTGCAAGAGCCCCACCTATGACTGCAGAAGCTTTGGGGAGACATCTATACACAAGTCATAACACCTTGGTAATAGAGGGGTTTAATTAAAATAAACAGAGCCCATATATTTACTTAATGGGCTCCTGCTCCCAAATGCTTGGGAATTTTATTGGTTTAAGGAAGATGAGAAGCTGTCTCGAAAGGTACAACTCACTGGTGCTTTCAGTGAAGAATGCATGTATGAAAAGGTATACATCTGGAAAAAGAAAATGTAGAAATTATAACATTTTCTAGTTCAGGTTAATGAGATGCAGCAGGGCATAGGAATATTAGTGGTGGTTAATTAGTTCATGCATAAAGCATTCCAAAGAGATGCTGAAGAAATTTATAAAGCAAGAATTCAAAACAATGCAAAGCAGGAACAACAACCATTGCGCTGGCTGGAGTTTCTGGTGGTCCTCGAAGCATCTGCAACAGAGCTACCTAGTATTCTTGTATAAAATGCAGAGTTTTCAGGTGTTGCTGAGACTTTTGAATCAAGATCAGGGTGAGGCCACAATCTACTTGTTTAACAGGTGTTTCTAAAGTACATCGATGTTTGAGAAGAGTCATAGCCAAAACTCTGCATTAACTTGAGAACGATCAGGATGACAGTGTAATCTGAAATAGAGGTATTCTTTGGCCTCAGAAAAAATGTCTTTCTGAGAAGTTGTGTGTTAATTATGGTTTTCCAAATTTTCTTTTATTGTAATTGTGTCAGTGACACTCACTTTATTTAAAAGAAGTAAAATGTTAAAATGTTCACGGAGTGCTCACATTCCACGGATATTTTTCAATTTTGAGTCGTTTAATCTGTTATAATCATATTAGGTACCTTTCTGAGCTAAACAAAATGCAGGCATTAAAAATAACTTTATACCTATTTCTGTGATGCTTTAGCATTTTTGCCTTTGACAAAAAACATTTTGTGCCAACTTTATTTAGAAAAGAGAATAAATTAGTTTTAATTGATTTTGACAACCAAAATAGCATGCTTGTTATGGTTTATATAAATGATATTTTTGTCACCTTTATATTAGTTGCATCTCATGTTTAAGCAAAGATCTCACATTGGAGCAGAAATATACTGATTAGGAGAATGACATTAAATGCAAAGCTATTGTCCTTGGTGGATTTGAATTTACCCAAAGAACAGACTCTGAGTCTGATTATCCTGTCACTGATTGCCTTGCCATTCACAGTTTTGATACATGACTTAATCATTTAATGAACTGATAATTTACTATTGAGTCAAAGAATACAAAATTGCAAGCCTTCTGAAAATCAGAAGATTAGTTGTACTCTCATCCTTTGCATTATTTAATAGTGTATGTAAAATTGTTCTTTTTTTACTGTCCTTAATCACTTCCACTTGATTTGATAAGGGCTTCATGGGCTCTCTGTAAGATTTTCATTTTGACAGGATGATGATAGTTCATGGCACATTGAGAATTATTGCAATTGCAGTAGAGGAGAAATAATGGCTTTATAGTGTGGGAATGTAGAGCCTTAGAAAATCAAATCAGTGGAGAAATGAAATTCATTCCATCTTGTTTCCAAATTATCTGTTCAATGGGGCCCATGTTAATCCACAATGTTTTTAGTGTAGAAAGATCCAGAATAATATAGAATCTTAAAAATCAAGGTTGTTAGGAACTAAGGAGTTCTCAGACTCAAATCCTTTAAAAGAGCGATGGATTTACTATAAATGTATTTACTATATGATGTATACTATATGATGTATTTACTATAAATGATTTACTATAAATTTACTATAAATAGCAGCAAACTGCAATGAAAGGGGCCTACTCCCTATTGCCTGTGGAAATATGAGCTCAGTATTTCCATATACCCTAATTTTCAATTGACCCCAAAATCTGGTCTTCCCTTTCTACCCCCTCCCCTGTTAAAATAGTAATCAGGACTTGGAACTCTCAGTCA
This sequence comes from Thryonomys swinderianus, assembly GCA_004025085.1. NCBI lineage: Eukaryota > Metazoa > Chordata > Mammalia > Rodentia > Thryonomyidae > Thryonomys > Thryonomys swinderianus. Next base: position 11,357 of record PVIC010036498.1, read on the forward strand.
CAGCTGATTGGACTGGAGATGAATGCCTGTTTTTGGCAGATGCCACCTATGCATAGGTTGGCAGTTGACTTATAAATCTGCTTAAAGCGAACAGGCAAGAGTTCTCCTCAGAAAGCTGTCTCATGATAAAAGGGAAATTTGTCAGTTGGTAGTAGGACAGAAAGAAATAGATACAAGGACTGCAGCCAAGTCATGTTGATCCTAGAGGACTTGACAGATCATGCACCACTACAGCTAACGTCCTCTGAGTACCTTAAACTCTCTAGACCAAGTGTCTAGATTCCAATGTAAAGCATTTGCTTTAGTTTGAGTGATATAAGCCCAAAGGAAATATGCTGATTATATTGAGAAATGTGTGCGTGCTTGGCTGAGTTAATTGGGGATAATTACACTTACTTCCAGAGCTATGTTAAGAATTAAATGAAAGAGAGAGAGAGAGGCCCACAGAGATAAACTAGGCAAGCAGGGCATGGCAGAGGTTGTACAGTCAATCTGGGCAAGAAGGTAGCTGGGTGCCATTGACCAGCATCTGGGCTTGCAGCTTTTCGGCCTCTGGGACCATGCCAGAGTGCAGCAGAGGCAGACGAGGTGGCTAGGGCATGGTGGGGGTCATGCAGTGAGTCTTGGTAGGAAGAGAGTGATTATGAGATGTATATAAAATGTACCAATAAATAATTCAATTAAAAGAAAAGAAGGGAGTCAGGTGCCATTGACCAGTGCTTGGGCCTGCAGCTCCTCTATGACTAGGCTGAGACCAGAAGGCCTTGCAATCTCCATTTCCTTCTGGGCCAAATTGGACATGACTATTGTAAGGGGAAGAACCTCTAGAGACACCACCTGCTTGTCTGTGGACACTGAATAAGTGCGGCTATGGTACTGGAACTTAGACAGAGGCCTTCAGTGAGTTCCTCCACCTAGTCCCCATGTCAAAGAAAATACTCACTGAAAGAGTGAGGGAATCCTCTTGACTACAGCCATTGGTAACTTGGTGGAGTCAGTTCCACCTGCAAGGTCCTGGACTCTTGCAGAGTTCAAGCCTATAGGAGTTCATTGAGCTCAACTCAGGCATTATACTCAGAACCTAGACAAAGGATGCTGGCTGTTTCCCTGTGACTAATCAATTTTGATCTGCATTCTACTGCCCATGCTAGCTACAGTAGACAACAGATCTGCACTGTGAAGGGCAATTTTGGTAGTGTTTCTAGCTTTTGGTTTTTTGTTGCTGTTGTTCTTTTTCTTTCTTTGCTCTGACCTAACTGTATTTTTTCATTTCTCTACTTTGGTGTTACTGTATCTGTCCAACTTTGTTTTTTTTTTTTCCTCTCTACTGCTCTCAATTTTACAGAAGAGAGAAAATAATCTCCTGTTTGCCTGCTTGCTAGGTACCCCTATTCCCCTCTTGTTCTCTCATCCTCCCTTGTCCTCTAGTCAGAATCAATACCCAAAAGTAAAATATTTCATTCTCCCTTAGTTTCTCTTCTTTTTGTATTGTTATAGGATAGTGTACAAAGTCTCTAGTGGCTCTGTGGTTGTTAGTTGGTTCTATCTTATATTTGTCTCTGTTGTTCTCTGGCATCTATAAGGTTCTTGAAGTCTATGTGAGCTATATAGATCTTCTAACTCTATTTCTTTAAGACAGTGTCTCACTTTGTAGTTTAGGCTGGTCCTGAGCTCACTATGTAGCCCAGGTAAGCCTCAAACTCAACAATCCTCTGCCTCCTCAGTGCTGGAAGTCACCATGCCTGGCTCTAATTTTTATTTCCAATCTCTCACTCCCCTATCTATCTACCTCCCAAATGCCCCAGTGACCTTTTATTCCCAAAGGGTAGTGTTTCTATATTTCAGGACCTGCATGTTGTAAACACATTTCTGATTAATTATAAATTTTGGCAATATGATCATAGATTTAACTCATGAGGTTAAAAGTATCAGGATAGTAGGTACCAAAGCTTATCATTTTTGTGCTGTATTTGATACTGTTGATGATACAAATTGTATCATATCAACAAAAATAATGTGATTGTTCTGCTCAAATACCTCCTATGGTGTACCAGAACTGAGAGTACTTAAGGGCCATTACAGATCCAAGGAGAACAACCCAGGAAGTAGCCATCTCCTAAGGGACCGAAATATTAGGAAGAAAGAGACTTGCAACAAACATTGTCCAAACAGCAGGCAAGGAATTAAATAAATAACATCAGCAAAAACTAAGGAATGGAAATGAAAACAAATTCAAAAATCCTCTAATTTGCTGCATACAAATTCAGAAAGAAACACATGTAATTCAGAAAGAAAGCCATACAGTGAAAGTAAAGGGATGGAAAACAATTCTCCATGTGACAGGAAACTGCAAAAAAGCAGGAGTGGCTATTCTATTTGCAAACAAAATAGACTTCAAACCAAAACTGATTAAGAGAGACAAAGAATTTCACTATATTCTCCTGCAGGGAACTATACAAGAGAAAGAAATAACATTCATAAATATTTATGCACCAAACTCTAATACACCCAACTATATAAAACACAAATTTTTTTTTTTTGGGGGGGAACCAGGGATTGAACTTGGGCCCTTCTGCTTGAAAGGTAGGTGCAGTACCACTTGAGGTAAATCCCTGGCCCTTAAAACAAATATTAATGGATATGAAAAGGCAGATAAGCACTAATACAGTAGTAGTAGGGGGTTTCAGTATCCCACTGTCACAAATAAACATTGACTGGACAGAAAAAAATCAATAATGAAATACTTGAGCTAAACCAAACTTTTAAACCAACGGACTTAATAGATGTCTACAGAGTATTTCACCCCACAAAATCAGAGTATACATTCTGCTCAGCTGCTCATGGATCATTCTACAAAACAGACCATTTGCTAGTTCATAGGGAAGGTTTAAGTAAATGGAAAGGAGTTGAAGTTAATCCCTGTATACTGTCAGACCATAGTGCCTTGAAACTGGAGCTCAATAGAAAAAGAAATTCCAAGATCCTCAAAAACACATGGAAATTGAACAATACTCTGCTGAACAACCAATGAGTTACAGAAGAAATTAATAAGAAATGAAACAGTTTCTACAATTAAATGAAAATCCAGTACAAAATACAAGAATTTATGGGACACAATGAAAGCAGTTCTATGAGAGAAATTCATAGCAGTGAATGCTGACACCAGGAAAACAGAGCAAGCTCAAATAAACAACCTAATGCTGAACCTCAAGCTTCTAGAAAAATAGGAGCAAGACAAAACCAAAGCTCATACTAGGGAGGAAATTATAAAGATCAGAGCAGAAATTAATGCGATGGAGACTAAGAATCACACACACACACACACACACACACATCAATGAATTGAATAGTTGGATCTTTGAAAGGATAAACAAAATTGATAGGCTCTTAGCAAACCTTATCAACCAAAGGAATGAAAAGGCTCAAATCCATGCTATTAGGAATGAAAATGGGGAAATCACCACAGATCCAGTGGAAGTCCAAAGGATAATAAACATCTACTTTGAAAACTTATACTCCAATAAGATGGAAAATGTAGAAGAAATGGATAGGTTCCTAGACACATATGAACTTTGAATGTTGATCAAAGAAGATATAAATATGTTAAACACTCCAATATATATTTGTAAAATTAAAAATTTAATAAAGAGCCTGCCAAGAAAGAAAAGCCTTGGTCTTGATGGCTTTACTGCTGAATTGTACAAAACTTTTAAGGAAGAGTTAATGCCACTACTTCTGAAGCTCCTTAATGAAATTGAAAGAGAAGTAGTAATCCCAAATTCATTTCTGGAAACAATCATCATGTTGATTCAAAAAGGAGAGAAAGACTCAACCAAAAAGAGAAATGTGGGCCAATCTCCCTAAAGAATATTGAGACAAAAATCCTCAATAAAATACTGGCAAACAGAATACAGAGTATCATCAAGAAGATCATACGCCTTGACCAAGTTGGATTCATTCCAGGGATGCAAGGATTGTTAAACATATGTAAATCAATAAACATAATACATTATATTAACAGACTCCAGGGACAGAAATCCTATGGTCATCTCAGTAGATGCAGAAAATGTGTTTGACAAAATGCAACATAGATTCATGTATAAAACCCTACAGAGAACCAGGATAGATGGACTTTATTTCAAACAAATAAAAGCTGTTTATGAGAAACCAACAACCAGTAACATTCTAAATGGTCAAAACTGAAACCTTTCACACTAATATCAGAGACAAGGATATCCAGTATCACCACTCTTGTTCAATATAGTGCTAGAAATATTAGTCACAGCAATTAGGCAAGAGAAAGAAATAAAAGAATAAAGATAGGAAAGGAAGAAGTTAAACTGTCATTATTTGCTGATGACATTATACTCTATATAGAAGATCTTAAAAACTCCACCAAAGAACTGCTAGATTTAATTGCCAAATTTAGTAGCCTAGCTGGATATAAAGTCAATGTTCAAAAATAAATAGCCTTTGTATACACAAAGAACAGACTCATTGAGAGAGAAATTGGGGAGTCAACCCCTTTCATAATAGTATCAAAAAAAAGAAATATGTAGGAATCAATCTAACAAAGGAGGTGAAAGACCTCTACTCTGAAAATTATAGCACTCTGAAAAAGGAGATTGAAGAAGATATCAGAAAATGGGAAGCCACCTGCTGTTTCTGGATAGGAAGAACCAGTATCTTCAAAATGGTTCTACTCCCAGAACTATGATATAGATGAATGATATAGACCAATTGAAATCCCAACAGCATATTTCACAAATCTAGAGAAAATAATGCAAAAATTCGTTTTGAGCCACAAAAGACCTAGAATAGCAAAAGCAATTCTAGGCAACAAGGACATGGCAGGGAGTATCATGATCACCAATTTGAAACTATAGTGCAAAGACACTGTGATAAAAATGGCATGATAACAGCAAAGTAACAGACCAAAGGATCAGTGGAATAGATTAGAAGATCCAGAAACAAATACAGATACACTAAGCCACCTCATCTTTGACAAAGGAACCAAATATCCTCAATGGAAGAAAGATAGTGTCTTTAACAAATAATGCTGGAAAAACTGGACTTTAACCTGCCAAAAACTACAGCTAGACCTATTTCTTTTTTTTTAATTGAATTCTTTATTGGTACAATTTATATACATCTCACAACCACATATAGCACTGGGGAATTTGTACCGATATATGACATAAGTCAATTCTCATTTTTACCCATATCCCCACCCACCCACACCTCACCACCCCCTATATACATGCTCTTTTATTTTCTTTCAGAATCATATTTATTCCTTCCCCTCATTACATTCCCACACCAAATTTCCTTTGGAAATTTCCCATTCTACAAAAACTGTCATACTTTCTAGAGCTCATTTGCATTGACAGGTGCTCATATCAAAGAGAAGATCCGGTATTTGCCTATCTGTGATCTATTTATTTCACTCATTAGTGTGTCCTCCAGGTGTATCCATTTGCATGTAAATAAATCAATCTTGTTGTTCTTTATGGCAGACTAATACTCCATTTTATAAAAAAAAAAAACACATTTTCTTTATCCAGTCTCCAGTTGATGGACATTTGGGTTGTTTCCAAGATTGAGCTATCACGAACTGAGCTGGTATGAATAAGGGTATACGTCTGTCTTTCCAATATGATTTTTAAAATTCTTTTGGGTATATTCCTAGGAGGGGGATGACAGGGTCAAATGGGACCCCTAGTCCTAGTTTTTTGAGAAATCTCCACAATGGTTGTACAAGTCTGCAATCCCACCAACAGTGGAGAAGGGTTCCTTTCTCCCCACAGCCTCGCCAGCATTTATTGTTGGTTGATTTTGTAATAGCGGCCACAAGCTGCCTCGCAAGCACAAGGTCCTGAGTTTGATCCCAGTAACCACATACAATGATGGGCATGGTAATTCACGCCCACTAGCAATCAATACCACATACCACAGTGCCGGGCATGGTGGCTCACGCCTGTAATCCCATCACTCAGGAGGCAGAGACTGGAGGATTGCTGAGTTTGAGGCTTGCCTGGGTTACATAGTGAGCTCAGGGCCAGCCTGAACTACAAAGCAAGACCCTGTCTCAAAAAAAAAAAAGTTTGATTTAGCTCAAATATTTCCTTACTGATCCTTTGTCTAGTTGATCTGTCAATTTGTGGCAGTGGAGTATTAAAGTCTCCTACTAGTATTGCATTCGTGGTTAACTGGCTTTTCATTTTCATTTTCTCTTCTTTAATGATGTCTTTCACTGTAGACAGTATTCCTGTTTTGATCTCAGACATGAGTTCTGATTTCCATTTTATTAGATCTACTTTAGTTACCATCTCCAAGAGTCCTGGTGCTTGAGTTTTAGTTTGCTATATTTCTCTTTTCTCTGAATTTCCCTGTGGTGGTGATCTTGTGTCTGGTTTTTTGTATATTTTCTCATTTCTACTCTTTCGCGGTTCCTAATGCTATTCTTTGCCTGATGACAGGTCAATGTTTGTTGCAGGTCTCTTTCTTTCTATTATCTGGGGCCCTTTGGATGTGGCACCTTCCTGGGGTGTCCTCCCTGAATCTGTAATGACTCTTGAACATTCTTAGTTCTGACACATCATGGGAGGTATTTGAGTAGAACAATCACATCATGTTTGTTACCATAATACAATCAATACCAATATCAGTATTTAACACAGTAAATAAAAAGAAAAGTTTTGTAAAATCCTATTCTGGAGATTTTGAGCTTATGAGTTACCTCTATGTCCCTATGCCAAAATTTAGAATTAATCAGCAATGTGTATACAACCTGTAGATCATAAATGCACCCGCCGAATCCTTTGGGAATGAAAGGTCACTGGGGAATCAGGGAGGTAGGGGGACAGAAGGAGAGTGAAATAGGGTTAGGAGATTTATGAAGATCACCTCTACTCTAGAACCTCATATATGCCAGCGTGTAATAGAGGATAAAAGGACATATATAAAACTACCTACTGCATGCTGTAAGACCGTTGGAGACTTTGTACACCTTCTTATAGTAGTATAGGAGAAGAAATAGGGCAGCCTAAGAGTCTTTTACTTCTGGGTATTGCTTCTGACAAGAAGATAGGAGAGGGTGTGGGACCAAGAGGTGAGTAGAGGGATCTAGGAGTAGATGGCAAAATAGAAGCTAGATCCCCTCCTTTTTTTTTTTTTTTTAATCTTGCCTGGTCTCT
>PVIC010036499.1:0-18559 GCA_004025085.1 Thryonomys swinderianus
CCCGGTAACCACATACAATGCTGGGCGTGGAGACTCACGCCCACCAACAATCAACACCGCATACCACAATGCCGGGCGTGGTGGGTCATGCCTGTCATCCCAGCACTCGGGAGGCAGAGACAGGAGGATTGCTGAGTTCACGGCGGCTTGCCTGGGCACCATAGTGAGCTCAGGGCCAGCCTGAACTACAAAGCGAGACTCTGTCTCAAAAGCAAAAAAAAAAAAAAAGCAGGAAAATAAGGAAAAGGAGATGATGAGACCACGAGAGAGATGAGACCAATAGAAAACAAAGAGGAAAATGGTAAACTTAAACATAATCATATAAATAATCATATAACAGATACATAGTATAAATACTCTGATTAAAGGACAGATGATATAATAGGGTTAGAGTTGGGGATCAAACTCAAGACCTTGCACTTATCAAACAGGCACGGTGCCACTGAGCTAAATCCTCAGCCCGATATAACTATTTTTTAATTGAATTCTTTATTAGTACCTTTTATATACAGCTCACAATCACATTCAACACTAGGGAATTTGTACCAGTATATGACACAAGTTAATTCTCATTTTTACCCATATCCTTACCCACCCTACACCCCCCCACTCCCTATATACATGTGCTTTCTTTTTCTTTTCAAATCATATTTATTCTTTCCCTTCATTACTTTCCCCTACCATGTTCCCTTTGAATATTTCCTATTTCACAAAATCTGTCATACATTCTAGAACTCATTTGCATCTACAGGTTCTCATACCAGAGAAAAGACATGGTATTTACATGTCTGTGACCTATTTATTTCACTTATTAGTGTGTCCTCAAGATGTGTCCATTTGTACATAAATGACTCAAACTTGTCATTCTTTATGGCAGAGTAATACTCCATTTTATTGTTATTTTTTTAACCCTACATCTTCTTTATCCAGTCTCCAGTTGACGGGTATCTGGGTTGTTTCCAAGATTGGGCTCTCACAAACTGAGCTGCTATGAACATGGGTGCATATATGTCTTTACGATATGATTCTTTTAATTCTTTCAAGTATATTCCTAGCAGGGTCAAATGGGACCTCTAATCCTAGTTTTCTGAGGAATCTCCACACTGATCTCCACAATGGCTGCACAAGTCTATAATCCCTCTAACAGTGGAGAAGGGTTCCTTTCTCCTTGCAGCCACTCCAGCATTTACTGCTGGTTAATTTTGCCATAGCAGTCACTCTTTATGGAGTGAGATGAAATCTCAGTGTTGTTTTCACCTGCATCTCTCAAATGACCAGTGCTGTTGAGCATTTCTTCATTTGCTTCTTGGCTGCTTTTATTTCTTCCTCTGAGAAGTGTTTGTTCCTTTCAGATGCCCATTTTTGAATTGGGTCTTTAAACTTTGGGGGACTGATTTTTTTAAAGTTCTTTATGTATTCTAGATAGTAGCCCTTTGTCTGAGAAACAGCTAGTAAAGATTTTTTTCCCATGTTGTTGGTTGTCTTTTAGCTGTGCCAGTGGTTTCTTTTGCTGTGCAGAAGCTTTTCAGTAGGATGAGATTCCATTTGTTGATTCTTTCTTCTGGTTCTCATGCTATAGAGGTTTTGTTCATAAAGTCTCTCCCTAAGCCAATGTCAAAGAGTTTTACCTAACCTGTTTTGCAGTAGGTTTAGTGTTTCTGTTTTAATGTTTAAGTCTCTAATCCATTGTGATTTTAGTTTAGTACATAGTGAAAGAGACAAGCCTAGCTTTAGTTTTTGGCAGGTTAAAGCCCACTTTTTCCAGCACCATTTGCAATATAATTATTTTTTAAAAGTTAAAAAATACAGGGCTGGGAGTATAACTCAGTGGTAACACATCTGCCTAACATGCTAAAGGTCTTAAATCTTTAACAGTTTTCTAAATAACTTTCTGTTATTTATTTTTACAGGCATCTAAGTATCCAAGGCCTCATACATGATAAAGAAAAGCTCTAATGCTGAGCTACATCCTTGGCTCCTCTGTTCTACATTGTTAATCCAGTCCTGTAGGATCAGAGAATATAATTTGTATGATCTCAATTCTTTTAAATCTGAAATTCTATCCCTAGCATCACCCACACAAAAATTAAATGTTTTAATTATAGAAATTACATGTGTATGAAAATTATGCACATTTAACAGCCAGATGTGTTGGTCCATACTTGTAATCCTACCACTCTGGAAGGCTAAGTCAGAGGATTGAAAGTTTGGGCCCACCATGGAGAATTTACCAAGACCCTGTCTTTAAATAAAAAATTTTAAAAGGGCTGGGAATGTAGTGTATCACAAAGCCATGGATTCAGTTCTCAGTACAGTACTATAAAAAAAGTATGCATATATTAACTAATGCTAGGTATACACAATCATACAAGGTGTGGATGTTAATTATGAAGACATGGTTAAAATTAAAATGATAAAAGCTATACCATGAAATCACTAGTAGTTAAACTAATATCAGACAAACTCCAGGGACTATTCAACAGGAAGAAGCCATCATTACAGCATTAACTCATCAGACAAGTAATATAATCCTGAGAGTACATGTCTAATAAAGCCTCGAGATCCAAAAACAAACTGACATAACTGAAAGGAGAAATACCCAAATCCACGCTGAAAACTGGAAATGTGAACATTCCTCTTTCAGTCATGATAGAACAAATAAGCAGAAAACGAAGGTGTGGCGGACATAAACATTATCATTCAACTTGACCTGATGGTTGACCCCCTCCACATCAGCAGAACGCACTCTTTCCCTGGCAGGTGTGAGGCCCTCGCTTAGATACCTATGCCTGTACAAATAAATAACTAACACAAAGACATTTAGAAAAAAGCTCAGGATTCAATGTGTTCAGAGATTAAACAATACACTTCTAAATAAACTATGTGTCAAAGAAAATCCAAGTTAAATTAGAAACACTTTAGACTGAAAGATAATAGAAATAGAAGAGCATTTATGACATGCAGCTAAAGCAATCAAGAAAGAAATATGTAGCACTAGATATTTTATACTAGAATAGATAAAAGGTTTCAGTGAAAAGGAGGAAAAAACAAAACTCAAAATAAGTGGAAAGATGGAAATAATAAAGTGAAAATCACAGTACTGTTATGGAAAACTGACAAAACCAGAAAACTAACAAAACTAAAAAGCAGCTTCTTCATATAGATGGAATAAACTCTAGTGAGGCTGATTAAAAGCAAGAGAAGGACATTACTGAGATCAGGATGAAGGAAATACATCCTTACCAAATTCATCCTCCAAAGGTTAAAAAGACAAGGGATTCTTACCAACTTCAAACCAACACAAGTGATTTCTTAGATGAGATGGCAGATGCATTAGACAATGGGAAAAGACTTCAGGTTAGTCAACATGAACATGAATTTAAAAGCTGTCTACCAATGGCACCAAAAGGAGTGGAAGCCATAGAGGGAGATGGAGAGGCGGGGCTGAAGGAAACAGCTGGTTGTGCTGATGGCCGGTCCCAGGCCAGGAGTGGGAGGTGTGGACAGAGCTGAGAGCCTGGGAAAGACACGACATCAGATGTGGGGTGCTCAGGCAGGCCCCTTGCCCCCCACTGGACATCAGGAACTGCAGGTACACGCAGAAGCCTTAGTAAATGAGACTAAGAGAAACCAGATCTGGGTGTGGTGATGCACACTTGTAATAGTAGCAATTTAAGAAACTGAGGCACAAATTCAAACCTGCCCTGGGCAATTTAATGACTCAGCATGACCCTTTAGTGACCTTAGCAAATGATTTAAAAATATGCTGGAGATGTAACTCAGTTTGAAAGCCCTGGGTTCAACCATTACTATTTTTTTAAAAAGTCACTTTCAAGCCACAAACTGGGGGAGTGGTGGATGCTCAAACAGGAGAATCACATGTTCAAAGCCAGTCTTGGCAATTTAGGAAGAGCTCATGTCAAAATAAAATAAAAAGAGAGCCAGGGATTTAGCTCAGTGGTTCTGGTGTCTGCCTCACAAGTGCATGGTGGCTCACGCCTGTCATCTCAGCACTCAGGAGGCAGAGACAGGAGGATTGCTGAGTTTGAGGCTTGCCTAGGCTACATAATGAGCTCAGGGCCAGCCTGAACTACAAAGCGAGACCCTATCTCAAAAAATAGATAAAATAAAATAGGGCTGAAGTTTATCTCAGAGGTTCTGGTGCCTGCCTAGCAAGCACACGGTCCCTGGTTCAATCCCTGGTAACCACATACAATAATACCAGGTGTGGTGACTCACGCCCACCAGCAATCAGTACCACATACCACAATTCCAGCCATGGTGGCTAACGTCTGTCAATCTAGCACTTGGGAGGCAGAGGCAGAATTGCTGAGTTGGAGGCTTGCCTGGGCTACACAGTGACCTCAGGGCCAGCCTGAACTACAAAGTGAAACCCTGTCTCAAAAAAATAAAATAAAGTAAATGAGAGTGCTCACTCCAGCAGCCCATGTAGTAAAATAGAAAGAGCTGATTCCTGGGAGAAGAGCTGCAGGTTGCCCCTGCAGAAGGCAGTGAGGAAACCTAGCTGGTCCCCAGCACACAGAGGTTGGGTGACAGTAACAGGCAAGCTCCTCTGCTTTTCCTGTTCCTTCTGACCCCAAAGTACAGGAAGCATAAGCACATCTACTCTACGGCCCTCCCTCACCCTCACCCTCACCCCTGAAGGTGAAGAAGAAGGAGAAGGAGAAGAAGAAGAAATCAGGCAATTTCTACAATTAAAAAACAATGACAATACAACATACCAGAATTTATAGGACACAATGAAAGCAGTTCTACAAGAAAAATTTATAGTGGTGAATTCTCACATCAGGAGAACAGTGGGCTCAAATAAACAACCTGCTGTTGAATCTCAACCCATTAAAAAGAGAGAGAGAGAAATTCAAGCCCAAAGCTCCTCTAAGAGAGGAAATTATAAAATATTGAGCAAAAAATTCTAGAATGCATGATTGGTATTGTGAAAAAGTAAATATTCAAAGGAAAACAGGATTTACGGGTAAGTAATGGGAGGAAAGAAAAAAATTTGATGGTAAATAAAAGGAAACACAGTTTGTGCATATAGGGGTAGGGGGGTTAGGGTGGGTAGAAGAGGAAAAATAAGAATGAAGTCGTCATATACTGGTACAAGTTCACAATGTTGAGCATAATCATGATGTATATATATACTAATAAAGATTCAAATAGAAAAAAACAACAAAAATTAATGCAATGGAGACTAAGGAAACAATACAAAGTATCAATGAATCAAAGAGTTGGTTCTTTGAAAGATTAAATTGACAAACCATTAGCTAACCTTATCCAAAAAGGAAAAAAAAAGACTCAAATCCATGCAATTAGGAATGAAAAGAATAAAATCACAACAGCTCCTGCAGAGATCCAAAAGATCAATACCTACTTCGAGAAAGTGTATTCTAATATGGAAAATATAGAAGAAATAGAGTCCTCAATACATGAGTTACTGAAACTGAACCAAGACATAGAATTTCTAAATAAACCAATATCAGCCAATGAAATTGAAGATGTAATTTTCTCTTTCTTTCTTTCTTTCTTTCTTTCTTTCTTTCTTTCTTTCTTTCTTTCTTTCTTTCTTTCTTTCTTTCATCCTTCCTTCCTTCCTTTCTTTTTGAGACAGGGTCTTGCTTTGTAGTTCAGGCTGGCCCTGAGTTCACTATGTAGCCCAGGCAAGCCTCAAACTCAGCAATCCTCCTGCCTCTGTCTCCTGAGTGCTAGGATTACAGGCATGAGTCACCATGCCTGGCATTGTGGTGTGTGGTACTAATTGCTAGTGGGTGTGAGTCACCACATCCTGTATTGTAATATATGGTACAGGGGATCAAACTCAGGACCTTGCACTTGCAAGGCAGACACCAGAACCACTGAGCTAAATCTCTGGCCCTTGAAGGTGTAATTTTCAACTACCAACAAAGAAAAGCCCTGGCCCTGATGGATTCACTGCTGAATTCTACAAGAAATTTAAAGGTGCTTGCACCTGGGGCTACTGAGAGGTAAGTCCTTGGCAGTGGGTCTCAAACTCTTTAATGAAAGTGTTTTCATTAGTTTTTAGTTTTAGTTTGAGTCAATGTTTCTATTTTTTAGTACTGGGGATTGAACCCCTGTACAGAGCTATATCCCAAGCCCTTTCTTTTTTTTTTTAGAGACAGAATCTCACCAGTAGGGTAGGCTGGCCTTGAACTCATCATGTACTTCAGACTGGCCTTAAACTTGTGCTGATGCTCCTGCCTCAGCTTCCTGAATTCTGGGATTCAGGCATGTGTCACCACTTACTCTAAAATCTTTTTTTTTTTTTTTTTTGAGACAGGATCTCACTTTGTAGTTCAGGCTGGCCTTGAGCTAATTATGTAACCCAGGCAAGCCTTGAACTCAGCAATCCTCCTGCCTCTGCCTCCTGAGTGCTGGGATTACAGGTGTGAGCCATCCCGCCCAGCACTGTGGGATGTGGTACTGATTGCTTGTGGGCGTGAGTCACCACACCCAATATCATAGCATTGTATGTGGTTACCAGGATCAAACCAGGGACCTTGCGCTTTCTAGGCAGGCACCAGAACCGCTGAGCTAAATCTCCGGCCCAACTTGCCCTAAAATCTTAATGCCAAAACAGAGACTCTGCCTTATCTTCCCATTTATTATTTAATTATTTTAAAATATATTTGTTACAAGACGGAAAATGCCTCAATTGTCTTCTTACTCATAAGAGGCCCTGCCACACCCTTCCAGGATATGTAGCTAATTACAGCAACTTCAGTGATGTTCAGTGACTGCCATGGTGTTAAAACCAACATTAATGTATTCAACATAAATCATTATTCTAATGTGGCTTCTTTAAAACCTTTGCTCCTCAAGTTAGGGCCCTGGGATCCTCATATCTTCCCACACCCAAGCAAATGAGGACAGGCCTAGGCAGACCCCACAGCAGCATTGGTAGGACTTGAGCTGCCATCCAAGGCTGTCCAGCAACATCTCCTGTCAAGCTTCTAGCAAGTGAGGGGCAACCACCACTGTCGGCACCATTTTCAAGTCAAGATTGAATCAAATATGGACACTGCTTCCAGAGTCAATGGCAAAAAAACCCCAAAAACAAAAGAGCAAATCCTTGGTACATCCCTTATCTTCTCCAACTCCTGGCTCACCTGGAAGGAACTCAACAAGCTGAGACCCACGGGATGAACCACGCGTGGATTAGGAACCCCTGGGAGAGACCCACTGCCAAGGACTTACCACCCAGGAGCCCCAGGTGCAAGCATTCTTTGAAAGCTGAAGAACTGTGAGAATTGCTTCAACCTGACAGCATGGGCTTCCTGAGATTAGGTGGGGAGGGCTCGCCGGGGGAAGGGTGCCACGCTCGACTCAGGGGCGACAACTGCAGAGAATAAGGCCATCCAATCGTTGCCCAGGCAACAGAGCCCAGTGAGGGAGGGCGGCTAAGTTCTATCTCCATGGCGACTGTGCGCACTGAACACCAACAACATTAATATTAGAAACATCCCAAAGGCCAGCCAAGGTCCAGAGTGAGCCAGAGTGCAGGCTGACGACACTGCCCTCATCTCTGATCTGTGACCCCGAGAAGCATCCCACTGCGAGACCTGGGCCTAGAATTTTAGGTTTGGGGAATGGAAAGGGTTGCTCTGGGGAAGTAGACTGCGGTCAGTGACCTCGCCAAGTCCTTCTACCCCAGGCCCCAACCCATGACGCCCAAGAAGAAGCGTGGGCTAAGCGCAAGGCGCCGAGCAGTGGGCGATGGTGAGCCTCCACTGTCCAAGCGCTTACAGTACCTGCAGCGTGAGTACGGGCTGCTCTCAGAGAAGCTGGAGGCCTGCGAGGAGTCTGTGGACCAGGTGCTCCTGGAAAACACCTTCTTGGACCACGAAGAGCAGCGCTTGCGCGGGGAGAACCAACTGTACGCCAGCTACGTGAGTGCCCACGCACAGCGTTGTGCCCATGCCATCGTGGGGCTGGACGAGCAGAACCGCGTGGACCTGGAACAGATCCTCTCAGAGAGGTCCGAGCTTGCTTCGTTCTACCGCGGGTGTGAGGATGGGGTGCGCGCACAGCTGCTGGATATGGAAGCTCGTGCGAAGGAAATGGTGTATCAAGTGCAGGAGCTGCAGCCCTACAAGGCCAGTGCGCGTTTGTGGGTGGGGACGGAGGGCGGGCTCACCGCAACCCCTGCACTGACCCAGGCCTGACTGCAGGAGCTGCAGTTGGAACAGCTGGCGCGGATCCGGACGCTGGAGCGCGAGCTGCTAAACATGCGCGTGGAGCACACACAGCTCCTGCATCGCGAGAAGCGGCGCTTCCTGGAGGACAAGGCGGCCTTCGAGCGCGAGGCCCGCCAGAGCGTGCAGTCCCTGGCGCGGCGCGCGGAACGAGATGCGGCGCGCGCGCTCGTCGCTCACACACACGCCATCAAGGCGGACAACGGACGTCTGCGGCAGGAGCTGCTGCGGCTGCTCCACCGGGCCCAACTGCTGCGTGACATGCAACGCCAGCTACTGCAGCAGCGTGAGCAGCTGCGGTGCGAGCACGAGAACACGCGTAGCCTGGCGCACGTGCACAGCTGGCTGCGCAGAGGGTTAGGGGGGCCGCCTCTTTGGCAGCAGCCTGCCGCCTCCCAGCCAACCTCACGCCCTGGATCTTATGCTCTCATCGGCCCATTGCAGGCGGCCTCCAGGGCCCCATCTTTGGCCAGGTCTCATGAGGTCTCCCAGATACCACAGGTGGTCTCAGACAGGGCCTCCAGGGTTCCCTCTTTGCAGTTGCGTGCGGCTTCTCAGGTCCAGTCATTGGTCCCATCGCTAGCCACTTTGCAGGAGGCCTCTAGTTCGTTCCTTGTGCACCCTGCCACCCGGGTCCAGTCCCTGACTCGGTCGAGCTCAAGGTCCAAGGTTGCATCCCTGACCCCTGAGTTCTCCAGCGCTACATCACCAACCCGGTTACACGAAGATTCTAGGACCTCTCCACAGCCCTCCTTTCCTGAGATTTCACAGGACACTCTCCCCTCTGCAAAGCCTGACTCCGAGTTTTCCTCGGGGCTGGCCAAGGATGCAGCTTCTCTTGCCCCCCAGTTGGAGGCTGTGGCTGCTGCTGCAGCAGAAGTCGAGCCAGGGCAAGACTGAAACCCACCTGGAGACAAGCCTGCAAGTCCTGGGCCCGGGAGATGAGCAGGCTGCTTCCCTGGTTCCTGTGGGTGTAAATAAAGGTGCAGCCACACCTGCTCTGCTTGCCTGGTTTGCTGCTTTCGCGTCTCCTGAGATCATAGTGGTGCTGATGCCCACAGCAGACTCCAGAGGGGCCAGGGTCTTAATGCCTCTTTCTCTCTGTGACTGGAGTTCAGTGTGAGTCCTCTGCCAACTGTGGACCCCAGCAGCTGGAGGGCAGTGCTAATTGCTTGGCAGAAGCTGGATAGTGGGACTCTGAGGGCCACATCTCAGGTCCTGGACTGTACTAGGTTCTCAGTGCAGGGGAGAATTTCTGCACCTATCTGAATGTTAAAATAAAATGTCCAATTTAGAGAAAGTTGCAAGAATAATACCAGGACTCCCATAAACCACATCCAGATGCACAGGAGCATACCTTTGCCCACGTGTTTGTTACTGCACTTTTACAGCCAAACACCTGACTCTGAGTATTCCAGGATACCATGCTTGGCCACCCATCCCGTAAGGAAATGGGGTGAAGCAGAGTGAGACAGGAAAGGAGTTTTAATCAGCATGACCATGCTGGGAGAGATACAGGTTCAAGATTTGTCTTTCAGACCCTGACAGAACCTTTGGGGTTTTATACAAAAGGAGAACAAGGCCTGTGTAAGTGCTATGATGCCAGAACTCTAGGAAGCTGAGGCAGTGGGTTGCAAGTTCAAGTCTAGCCTAAGATTTAGCAAGACCCTGTCTCCAAGCAAAAACTAAAAAAAAAAAAAGGCTGGAGACGTAGCTAAAGGCAAAGGCCCTGGTACTGGGGGGAGGGGTGGCAAAAATAAGCAAAGTGTATAGCTGGCAGCACAGGGAGTAATCCTGGTCAAGACCTGATCTGGTTGATCAGTATCTCAGGACTGGTTTTTCAAGGTTCTGGAACAGCCTTTGGGGTGGGGGCAATTTGGTTCCCATTAGATGATGGTTCCTGTTGGGGGGGGCAGCTTTGGCTCATGGGATAATTGCTCCCACTTGAGGGGTGACCTCATCGTGGAATGGCTTGCAGGGCTCTGCTTTTCTTGGAATCCAGGTGGCAGCAGGTAGAGAACAGTAACTGAAGACTTTCTGAAACCGCTTCAGGGGTCTGGAACTGGGTCTGCAGTTGGCCTCTCTGCAAATATTTATATTGGTATCCTTGGTTTTAAAGAATGAGCCAGACTAGGTACACTTAGGCTAGTAAACTTTGCACTAGATGCTCCTTAAGGGATTAACAGTCTGAATGCAGAGCTGAGCAGGGATCTAACCTAAAGTTTTAAGGGAATAAATGAGACATAAAAAAATGAAGACAGATGCTGTCCCTCATTCTGCTTTTAGTTACCCATGGGGAATCTGCAGGCCTATCCTTTAGGTCTCTGCTACATGGTGTCCCTGTGTGCACAGCCCTAAGCTATTTGGGCTTGCAGGAAATGCACTACGGAGAAAATACTACCTAAACTGTAGGTCACTTTCAGACTTTGTCACTTATTCCAACAGTGTCCTTCCAACCTCTGCCACTTTTCCCAGGGTCATAGCTTGGCTTCGTTGACATGTCTCAATGTGCCAAGCCAGTTATAATAGTGTTCCTGGACTGAGGTTTAAATTTGTCAAGCCTGAAGAGACCTGTCCTACGCCTTCGGCTCTGGCCCAAAGGTACTCAGAGAACTGGGCCAGGAGATCCCCCAGGGCACAGCAAGTTTTGGCAGGCGGCAGTAGGTCTGGTGGACCCTGTTTTGGTTGCTCATGGTTCTGAGCCAGCTGATATGTGTGTCTAGCTTCTGAGCGGATTGCTTTCCAGTAAGCACCATAGGCCCTTGCTGTGGCAGCCCTTCCAGAGCGTAAGGCCTTGAGTGTCCTCCAGGGTACCAAGTGGATCTGCAGCCCACCATTCCTCCCAGTCCCTAGAAGAAAGTTGGAGTTGGGGAGGGGGAGTGGAGGTATCTCAGCGGGCCAGTGTAGTGTGGGTTTTTTGTTTTGTTTTGTTTTTGGTACTGGGGATTAAACTCGGGCCCTTATGCTTCCAAAGTAAATGTGGTGCAACTTGAGCTAAATCCCCAGCCCAGAAAGTGTGTTTTTTGCCAAGAATGATTCTAACATTTTTTTTTTTTTAAACTTTTGAGACAGGGTCTCGCTTTGTAGTTCAGGCTGGCCCTGAGCTCACTATGGTGCCCAGGCAAGCCACCGCGAACTCAGCAATCCTCCTGTCTCTGCCTCCCGAGTGCTGGGATTACAGGCGTGAGCCACCACGTCCCGCATTGTGGTATGCGATGTTGATTGCTGGTGGGCGTGAGTCTCCATGCCCAGCATTATACGTGGTTACCGGGGATCGAACTCAGGACCTTGCGCTTGCGAGGCAGGCGCCGGAACCACTGAGCTAACCCTCCGGCCCTGATTCTAACATTTTTAAAAGTTAGAGTTGGGGATGATGGCACATCTGCAATCACATACTGAGGGAGGCTGATGCAAATGGGTCTCAACTTGGAACCCAGTCAGCGGCAATTTAGGCACTAAGACCCCGTCTCAAAAATTTTAAAGGGCTGGGGATGTGGCTCAATAAAAAAGGCCCTGGGTTCAACCCCCCCCCACACACACACATTTAACTTTAAAACTTTTTCTTTTTTTGAGACAGGGTCTCACTTTGTAGTTCAGGCTGGGCCTGAGGTTACTATGTAGCCCAGGAAAGCCTTGAACTCGGCAATCCTCCTGCCTCTGCCTCATGAGTGCTAGGATTACAGGTGTGAGTCACTACACCCAGCATGGTGGTATATGATTATACTGGAACCACTAAGCTAAATCCCCAGCCCCAAACTTTTTCTTTTGAGACAGGATCTCACTAGGTAGTCCAGGTTGGCCTCGAGCTTGCAGCCACCCTCCTGCCTTAGCCTCAAATGCTGCAATTACAGACACACTGTTGTTCCCAGTTCCATTTTTAAAAATATCTTTGTCAGCTGGGGATGGTGGCTCACACTTGGAACCCCAACGCACGGGAGGCAAAAGCAGGAAGATTGCTGAGTTCGAGGCTTGCCTGGGCTCCATAGTGAGCTCAGGGCCAGCCTGAACTACAAAGCCAGACCCTGCCTAAAAAAAAAAAAAAAAAAAAAAAAAATCTTTGGACCGGAGGGTTAGCTCAGTGGTTCTGGTGCCTGCCTCCAAGTGCAAGGCCCTGAGTTCGATTCCCAGTAACCACATACAATGCTGGGCTTGGAGACTCACGCCCACCAGCAATCAATACCATATACCACAGAGCCGGGCGTGGTGGCTAACGCCTGTAATCCCTTCACTCAGGAGGCAGAGACAGGAGGATTGCTGAGTTCCAGGCTTGCCTGGGCTACATAGTGAGCTCAGGGCCAGCCTGAACTACGAAGCCAGACCCTGTCTCAAAAAAAAAAAAAAAAAATCTTTGACAGGGCTGGAGATTTAGCCCAGTGGTACCTCACCTGCCTAGCAAGCGCCAGGTCCTGAATTCAATCCCTGGTAACCACATACAACAATATAGGGCATGTTGACTCATGCCCACCAGCAATCAGTACCACATACCACAGTGCCTGGAGTAGTGGCTCATGCCTGTAATCCTAGGACTTCGAAGGCAAGCATGAGGGTTGCTGAGTTTGAGGCTTGCCTGGGCTACATAGTGAGCTCAGGGCCAGCCTGAAATTCAAAGACCCTGTCTCAAAAAAAAAGTTTGACAACAAATGTTAAGGAACACCTGAAAAGACTACAGAAATGAGGAAATGCAAATTAAAGCAATGCCAGAGAAAGAGTTTTCCCCGACCATGTCCCTGCTGAGCCTGAGTATAGAGTGGCCCCTCATCTGGTGGCTGCTTCTCTGCCTCTACAGTGCTCCTCTGAGAGCCACTGATGTCTGTGTCAGACCCTGCCCTGCCCCATGCCAGTCCTAACTTTGGAATGTGACAGCATGTAGAAGTTGAGATTGTTAGAGCAGGTCTTAATCCAACATGACTGGCTACGGAGGCTGAACAGGCAGAAAGTTGAGTCAATCTACAGTTCTGGCGCAATTACACTGAATCCAACCTCTTGCCCTATGAGGCTCCTCTGAACCCACATATACTAAGCTGCCATAATTCTTTTTTTGTTTTGTACAAGTTTTTAGACAGGGTCTTACTTTGTAGTTCAGACTGGCCCTGAGCTCACTATGGAGCCCAAGCAAGCCTAAAACTCAGCAATCCTCCTGCGTCTGCCTCCTGGGTGCTGAGATTACAGGCATGAGTCACCATACCCGGCTTTTTAAAGTTTTTATTTTAGACAGGGTCTTGCTTTATAGTTTAGGCTGATTCTGAGCTCACTGTGTAGGCCCAGGGAAGCCTTGAACTCACAGCAATCCTCTGCCTCTGCCTCCCAAGTGCTGGGATTATAGGCCTGGCTAAACTGCAATAATTCTGCACAGGATGAACTACACATAAATCTCCTGCCTCGTGTTAGTATTAGACAAATCAGACGCCAGCACTTCTGGTGAAGGGGTCTGAGCATGTCTGAGGTGAGTCAGCAGCACAGATAAGCACATGTACGTTTTCCTGGTCTGGTCAGCCTGGTGGCCCCGAGATTTCCACAGCCGAGGCACTACCCCTCCCCCTGCCAGTACTGGACGCAGAACCAGCACAAAGAGAACTTTAGGCCAAACAGGTCAGCCCACAGTCAGGGCAGCAGCCACTGGGGAAGCATCCCAGTATCTATCACTTATGCCCAAGGGCTGGATTTTGTTTGTGAGAGTAAAAAACAGTCAAGAGAAATAGTACTAGATTTCTATTTGTGCACCGAATGTACATGGTGACATGATTTCGCCAAGTCACTCGGAAAGGAGCAGCTCTGGTCAGTTTCCTTGAGGTACTGGGGGGGTGGTGGATGGAACATTCTGTGGCGCCTTCCTTGAAGCCCTTCCTCCCAGATCTATGAGTCTGAAAAGCCTGCTCCCTCTCTCATATGCCAGGCAAGCAGGCTCAGGTTTCATTGGAATGTTCTATAACCTACACATGACTGACCAGGGCCAGGGCCCATGGTGCTGCAGAGCACACAGGCTGAGCTATTCCCCTGAGCCTGGTGGCACATCCAGAGGGACACCAAAGCCAGGCCCTTGCTCTGCCTGGTCTGCTGGTGCCAGACCTGCAATCTTGCCAAGCCTCATACATTTTTTTCAGTACTAAGAATTAAACCCAGGGCCGGGCATGAGTTTAATCCCATCACACCTGTAATCCCAGCACTTGAGAGGCAGACAGGAGGATTGCTGAGTTCGAGGTTTGCCTGGGCTCCATAGTGAGCTCAGGGCCAGCCTGAACTACAAAGCGAGACCCTGTCTCAAAAAAAAAAAAAAAAGAATTAAACCCAGGGGCTGGAGATTTAGCTCTGGTTCCAGTGCCTGCCACGCAAGCGCAAGGTCCTGAGTTCGGTCCCGGTAACCACATACAATGTTGGGCATGGTGACTCACGCCCACCAGCAATCAATACCATATACACAGTGCTGGGTGTGGTGGCTCACACCTGTAATCCCAGCACTCGGGAGGCAGAGACAGGACTGCTGAATTCGAGGCTTGCCTGGGCTACATAGTGAGCTCAGAGCCAGCTGAACCACAAAGCGAGACCCTGTCTCAAAAAAAAAAAAAAAAAAAATATATATATATATATATACATATATATATATATACAGGAAGTGTAAAAAATATTTCTTGCCTCAATAACTTCCAAAATTTCCCCAGTTTACTTTTCATTATAATTTTAAGGCATCCCATACATGTCATTTCTCCTATAAATAAGTCAGAATTTATCTCATAAAAACCTCTTCATAATAGCCATACCACCAAATTCCCTATCACTCAGGCCCTGTTCAAATTTCCACAATTGTCTTGAAACTGCCTTCTTACAGCTAGCTGGTTCAAATCAAGTCACTACAGCCCCTCCTGACCTTACACCTCTGGTTTATTGAGGAAGGAAGGGAACTTGGCAACATTTCTCATGAGTTCTGACTTAGCATATCTTTTTTTTTAGACAGGGCCTCCCTTTATAGTTCAGGCTGGCCCTGAGCTCACTATGTAGCCCAGGCAAGCCTGGAACTCAGCAATCCTCCCCGCTCTGCCTCACAAGTGCTGGGATTATAGATGGGAGCCACCATGGCCAGCACTGTGGTGTGTGGTACTGACTGCTGGTGGGCTTGAGTCACCATGCCCGGTATTCTTGTATATGGTTACCGGGGATCAAATCAGGGACCTTGTGCTTGCTAGGCAAGTGCTGGAACCACTGAGCTAAATCTCCGGCCCAACTTGGCATATCTTTTTTTTTTTGAGACAGGGTCTCGCTTTGTAGTTCAGGCTGGCCCTGAGCTCACTATGGAGCCCAGGCAAGCCTCGAACTCAGCAATCCTCCTGTCTCTGCCTCCCAAGTGCTGGGATTACAGGCGTGAGCCACCACGCCCGGCACTGTGGTACGTGGTATTGATTGTTGGTGGGCATGAGTCTCCACGCCCAACATTGTATGTGGTTACCGGGGATTGAACTCAGGACCTTGAGCTTGCAAGGCAAGCGCCAGAACCACTGAGCTAACCCTCCAGCCCCCAACTTGGCATATCTTGATAGACTGAACTTCTTCACCCCACTTCCTACAAATTCATTTCTAATTCCATGTGTCCTTGTTAACTGGAATCCTTAAAAAGCCAAAGCCAAAGCCAAATCCTTCGTGAGCTATTCAGAAAACCTGGACAAATTAAGCACTTAGGCCCCTGATCACCTGAAGAAGGCAGGGCTGCCCAAGAGTCTGCACAGCAGACTTTTGCTTCTGGCTGTATCAGCAGTGGCACCCCAAGCTGAGAACAAAGTGGTCAATGCTTTCCCAGAAAATGCCCTGATGAGCACAGCCACCTTATACTCTTCTAAGACCCAACCAGCTCCCAGCACTTCATGCCACCCTGTGCCAAATACAGCTTACCCTATGTGATAGTGCTGGACCAAGGGGCCCTACTAACTGAAGGTCCCTAAAAGCAGAAGGGCCCAGGCCTGAGGTTAACAGTCCCAGGTTGGCAGCATCTAGATGGCTTGTGGCCCTGTGAGGATAGAGGGTTGGTGTCTTGCCCTTGGCCACATACCCAGAAGGAGGGGTGCGGACTGTATGCACAGCCCTCCCCAATCACAATCTAGTAAGTACAAATAGAAGATGCAGTGTCATTTTACCAAAGACACACCACCTGAGTCAGTTTTAGTGACTTGACAGCCCTTTGAGGATGTAGCTTTAACAAACTCATGACTGTCCTGCACACACAGGATGCTTTCTCCACACATGCAGGGTGCTATCAACACCCTGGCTGTGAGTTCAGGTCTTTCTACAATCCCTTAAGTGTTGCAATGTTACAAAGTGCTCATTTCAAACTCCCCTCTTTGAACATTCCAGAAGGGTCTTTGCTTCTGTGCAATTCAAAGCTGCCTTGCTTAAGCTAGATGGAAAGCAGAAGGGGAAAAGCACAGGTGAAGAGAAAGAGCCAGAAAAGGAAGTTAAAGTGCACAGAGTGACACTCGGCAGGATTTGGTTCCTAGGCAGACAGTGATGGTACTGGAGAGGGCAAAACACCAGGAACTTCTCTGTCCACTCTCCCGGTGCTGCACAGGGCCTCAGGCCATCTCAGTCCTGTGCACCAGGGAAACAGCACTGTGGTTCTGTATCTCCTTCCCGAGAGCAGTGTTCCTGGAAAACTTGGGGAAACTTGATTTAAGGACCGGCCTCTTCCAGGCTGGAGGACTGTTGGCCCAATCTGTTCCCATGGTCCAACTTTTAGCCAGGACAGCCCTAGTGGACCCAGGCACCTCTACACTGTACCACCCCCATGGGTCCTCTGGTGCCGTGTGAAGAAGCCCAGGTGGCGAAAGCCCTTCCCACAGTGCTCGCACTCATAGACCCTCTTGGTCAGGTGCAGCCTCTGATGGATGCTGAAGCCCCTGGGCCACCGGAAGGCCTTCCCACACTCAGAACAGGTGTAGGGCTTCTCACCGCTGTGGATCCGCTGGTGGTGGCTGAGGTTCTCCTTAGTGCGGAAGTCTTTGCTGCAGACAGTACAGTGGAAAGGTCTCTCACCGGTGTGCACCAGCTGGTGGCGCAGCAGGTTGGATTTCTGTTTAAAGGCTTTCCCACAGGCACCACACTCGTAGGGCCGGTGCCCCGTGTGCACCTTGTGGTGCTGCACCAGGCGGGCCTTCAGGCTGAAGGCCTGTCCACACAGCTCACAGCGGAAGGGCTTCTCACTTGTGTGGTTCCTCTGGTGACGCAGGAGGTTTGAGACCCAGCGGAAGGTCTGGCCACACTCGAGGCATTCAAAGGACCTGGCACCCGAGTGTACCACCTGGTGGGCAGCCAGTCGGCTATGGCAGCTCAGCACCTTCCCGCATGTGCCACAGATGAACACCTGTGCTCCACTGCTGCCCTCGCGCTGCTTCTCAAGGCCTGATCGCTGCCCACAGGACTCAGCACACACCTGGGCCTTCATTGCCACAGGCTCACCCCTCTTCCCCAAAGTAGCTCTGGGAAACCGCATGTAACTTGTGGGGGTGGCGTCTGGTTCTCTTCCCTGCAGGTGGACTTTCTTGTGAGCCCATTCTGGCTGACGGCAGCATCTCCTGTGATCAGGTGGCTTCCTTGCCTCTGTGAAAGACACCACATTGTTTTTTTTGAGACAGGGTTTCGCTTTGTAATTCAGGATGGCCTCGAACTTGCAACAATCCTCCTCCCTCTGCCTCTCAAATGCTGGGATTACAGGTGTGAGCCACCACGCCCAGCTAAAACAGCAAAATGTTTAGAGAGGGCTGATGGCCCAGGTCACACAGGAAAAGTTACCAAATGTTAAGTCAAATCATTTCAATCTAATTAGGCTATCCAAAAAGGTGGCATGAGTTACAAGAAAATGTGTTGAAAGCAGAGATGAGTGAAAACGATTATACTGTACAACTTAAAATGAATTCAAATCAAATGTTCACCCACCCAGAAAGCAGCTAGAAAAACTTATAACAGCATGGTAAAGTACTATACATTGGTTGAAGTAGCCCAACATAGCACATATTCGTGTATATCTACCTAGTACAACAATTGAGCCAAAAGGGTCAAAGATATAGCTCAGCAATGCAGCACCTGCCTGACAACTGTGAGGCTGCGTCCAATTCCCAGTACAAAAACAAAACAAAACAAAACAAAAACCACCAAATTGAGCCAAGGGAAAGTCCTCTAAACTTACAAGCACCCGTCAGCTCTGAGCTCCACAATACAGACCACTGAACCTTGAGGCAGAAGCTGCCCCAATTTAGGACCCGAAGCCCTCCCCGTCCAGATCCAGGAACCTCCCAGTGTACCTGAGGCATGCAGCCACTTTTTCTCACCTGTGAGGGATCTGAGGGGGG
>PVIC010036500.1:0-18587 GCA_004025085.1 Thryonomys swinderianus
TATTCGCAACCCAATTATAGCATCACAATTTGTAAGTCTTGGAAACAACACAAATGCCCATCGAGTGATGAATGGATAAAAAAGGTGTGTTTTGTTTTAATATAATGTAGTACTAATCAGCCATGAAGAAATCTAAACTTGAGAGATTTAGAGCCAAATGAATGCAACTTGAGAGAAGACTCTTAAGTAAAAGAAATCAGACACATATGGATAAATGCTACATTGTCTCTGGTGTGAGAACCTGAAAGGATGCACAAGGACCAAAATGTATGCTAGATAATATGAAATAAGAAGTTTAAAAAGAAAGGGAAACTTTCCTAAAGAGGCAGAGGGGAGAAGGAGGGGAAAAAGAGAAAAAGAAGGAAATAAATGAAACAATGCTTTTGTAAATAAGAGGGGCAGGAGGGCGCAGTGGGGGAAGGAGACCGGGAGCCAAAGAAGAATCAGTCTTTATCATTTACAGGTATGAACTCCCTTTGATGAATGTAGCCACTCTCTTTAAATTAATAGAAAATATTTCAAGTTAAAAGTTTGGTTTAGTATGACTGGATTGTAGCATGTGGGATAATGCACATTCATTTTACTAGAAAATTACTACAACCTTTATTTGATGAAACTTTTAAATACACTATTATAAATTCATTTGCCTTCTAATTAAAATCCTAGTGAAAATATTTAGTCAGATGTGACCGAAAAATTTCTATTCAGATTTATCCTAAAACCTATTTTATGTTCTTTTGAGAGTATTTCTGTCGTTTCTCGGCTTTATTTTATTCTATTTGTTTTTAAGGACTTGGAATTCAACCAAGGGCCTTGCTTGGGTTAGGCGATTGCTATAGTCTATAGTCTTGATCTACACCCTTCATTTATTCCCTCTCTTTTAGCCCAAGTTAAAATCTGTTTGAATGTGTCCTTCAGCTTCTGTCAGGTCCCTCATTGGATGTTATATACATTTATATATTATATGAAATAAAACATATACACAAAATTTCACTGTATAATAATATTTGCTAATACAAATATACATACTATATACTGATATTACATTGCATAACACATAACAATTTCAGGGTCCTGAGTTTGATCCCCAGTACCAAGGGAGAAAAAGAAAACAAAACACATCACAGTGTTGGAATGTTTTTAGGATAAAGATAGTAGAAAAGAAATAGAAAGATACATATATAAGGATATTGCTATATATTTGTATATATAAGCATGCACATGTTAATATATATTATTACTATTATATGCTAATATCTACCTACCCTATATTTACTTTGCTTTGCCAAGTACTCTGTTTGCCCAAGGTTGGATGGGAGCCATTATTAGTTGCATCAATAATGAAGTCTTGCTGTCTTCTGACACTCACCACAGGCCTAGGACTGGTTTCATTTACTTCCTGTCATGGCCTCTAGTCCCTTAGAAGTGGTTCTGTAGTTCCTTGTGCCTCATTTTACTCAGAGAGGGCGGGGTCTTCACTGCACACCCATGTTGTCTGTCCTGGGGTCTCGCCACTCTGAAGCACAGTATCTTTCCCGTGTGGGTGTCCCCAAATTCTTACCTACGGATGTTCCCCATTATGTGATACAGGGTGTGCTCCTTGCAAGATCTGTGACTCAGTCACACCTTTTGCCTTATAAATAATCCCCACTCTTTTGCCATATAATGTTCATAGATTCTGGGGATTAGGATGAGGCATATACTTCTGGGTGCTATCACTCAGCCATGTACACTGGCATGGGCAGGCCACGTTTGAAGCAGGTACCATGTTGAAAGGTGTGAAAGGCACATGCTGTGTTCTTTGTTTTAAAAATCAGTTCCTGAAAGCACAAGACCTGAAGCTATCACCATACAAAGGTGATTCATGAATAACATGTTTATAAGAGTTCGAGAATTTTGCGGTACACTATTTTCTGTGCTTTTTTTTTTTTTTTGAGACAGTGTCTCACTTTGTAGTTCAGGATGGCCCTGAGCTTACTATGTGCCCAAGCAACCTTCAAACTTAGCAATCCTCCTGCCTCTGCCTCCCTAGTGCTGAGATGACAGGCATGAGCCACCAAGCCCAGCACTTTTCTCTGTTACTTTTGTAGCTAATCTTGAAGATGTTGGTCTTAAATATTCTTTATTACTCTATCCCATTCCGTGTTGCAAAGGATCCCATGTGGATTATGTGTGATAGTTTAGCCCAACTCATTCAAACCTTGGAGCAGTCTCCACGGGGCCAACCCTGGCTACGTTCCGTGCACTATCCCAATCTCTGTGCTCCCATCTTCCTCAGTCCCACTGGGTAGGGAAGAAGCTAGGGGAGCAAGAAGCCAAGCAATTTGTCCAGTCTCGGTGAACAGCGATGGCAGTGGGTTAAGTCATCCGTTCCTCTGAGTTAAAAGTGATGTGATTCTTTTATAAAACAAAAAGTAATCTCCACAAAAGTGGAATTAGAATCTTTTATTGTAGGCTATTGAATCATACAGTAAATGATGCCTCCCAGGTACTTATCACCCAGATTCTGTAATTTAACTTGTTTGTGGTCAAAATCATCTGAATCCCTCTGGTGTATCATATCAATCAACAAGAATCATGGAGATATCCAAACTCCAGTTAGAAGATGTATTTTGTTAGCGTAACTCTGTCAGAACTCTCCCCCACAAAGCCTGTAATCTAACCTTCAGAAGCATAAATTCTATAATGTTTGGAGGAAATACAAAAAATATAATAAAATTTCAATGTTGGTGCCAGATTTACAGTATGAAGAATAGACTTTTATTTCTGTTTTGAATGTTTACTTGAGTTTTGAAACTTGACCAAATGCAAGCGAAGAAAGAGAAAGGGAGGAGTATCTGCACTTTTCATCTTTCCCATCACGGAGCAAAACACCCAACACCAGCAAGATAAATGAAGAGGGGTTTCTGTTGGCTCAGGGTTTTGGGGTTTCAGTCCATGGTTTGTGGCTTTCATTGCTCCCATCTAAGGTGAGGCAGAACAACAGGACAATGTAGGGGTGTTTCTTTTTCCCAACATCTTCACTTTCATTCACTTGGTTTTGCAATCTTTTTTTTAAATTGAATTCGTTATTGGTACAATTTATATACATCTCACAATCACATATAACATTGGGGAATTTGTACCAGTATATGACACAAGTTAATTCTCATTTTTACCCACATCCTTACCCACCCACACCTCCCCACCCCCTTTATACATACTCTTTTATTTTCTTTCTGAATCATATTTATTCCTTCCCCTCATTACATTCCCACACCAAGTTTCCTATGGAAATTTCCCACTCTATAAAAGCTGTCATACTTTCTAGAGCTCATTTGTATCTACAGCCATTCATGTCAAAGAGAAGATCCAGTATTTGCCTATCTGTGATCTATTTATTTCACTTATTAGTATATCCTCCAGGTGTCTCCATTTGCACATAAATGAATCGATCTTGTCATTCTTTATGGCAGAATAATATTCCATTTTATAAAAAAAAACACAACTTCTGCCGGGCGTGGTGGTTCACGCCTGTAAACCCAGCACTCGAGAGGCAGAGACAGGAGGATTGCTGAGTTTGAGGCTTGCCTGGGCTACATAGTGAGCTCAGGGCCAGCCTGAACTACAAAGCAAGACCCTGTCTCAAAAAACAAAACAAAACAAAACAAAAACCAAAAAAACCACACAACTTCTTTATCCAGTCTCCAGTTGATGGGCATTTGGGTTGTTTCCAAGATTGAGCTATCACGAACTGAGCTGCTGTGAACAAGGGTGTACATTCTGTCTTTCCAATATGATTTTTAAAATTCTTTTGGGTATATTCCTAGCAGGGGGATAGCAGGGTCAAATGGGACCCCTAGTCCTAGCTTTCTGAGAAGTCTCCACACGGATCTCCACAATGGTTGCACAAGTCTGTCATCCCACCATCAGCAGAGAAGGGTTCCTTTCTCCCCGCAGCCATGCCAGCATTTATTGTTGGTTGATTTTGTGATAGCGGCCTGGTTTTGCAATCTTAATGGTAACTGATTCGGGGGAGATGGAATCTCAGTGGCTTTAAATTGTACTTCCTTTAATGCTGCATGAGTCAAACCATAACCATGTAAGTTTTGGTCATAGAAAATAGCTCCTCCTCCTGCTCCTCGGCTTCCTCCTCTTGCTTTCCTCTTGCCTCCTTTCTTGGTCCTCCTCTTCCCCCTCCTTTCTGTCTGGCCCTCCTCCTCCTCCATACTGGACGTTGAGCCCAGGACCTTCACGTTGAGCCATATTATCAGCCTTTCATATTTTTCATTTTGAGAAAGCATTTCATTAAATTGCTAAGATGCTCTGACTGTGCTCACACTTGGGTCCTCCTACTCTTACCTTTCCGGAGAGCTAGAATTACAAACCTGTGGCACCACACCCACTTGAACCCATTTTGGTTCTTTGATCCAGTCTTGGTGGGATCATTTTATGGAAGTTATCTAAGTTCTTTAAATGTTATAGATATTAGACTTCGATCAGATAAGGAACTAGCAAAGATACTCTCCTCATTCAGTGGGTTGCTCCTTTACTTTGTTAGCTGATTCCTTTGCCATCTAGGACCCTTAGTTTGATGTAGTGCCGTCTGTTGATTTTTATGCTCTATCGTATGGGTTCAGAATACTGTTCAGAAGTCTTTGTACTTATAGTTTTCTCTATGTTGTCTTCCAGCAGATATGGTTTTATGTCTTCATCTTTTATAAATTTTGATTTGATTTACATACAGAACTAGAGCCAAGGATCTAATTTCAATTTTTTTGTACATTGTACTCCAGTTTTCCCAGAAGCATTTGTTGAAGAGACTTTTTCTCTAGCACATGTTTTTGACCTCTGTCATAAATGGCGATAGCTGAGAGTAGTGGCTCACATCTGTAATCCCATCACTTGGGAGGCAGAGGTAAGAGGAGAGCCATGAATTCAAGGCCAGCTTGGGCTGCATAGTGAGTTCAGGGCCAGCCTGAGCAACAAAGTGAGATCTTGTCTCAAAAATCTAAAAAAAGAAAAAAAAAGACTTGATTATAGTTGTTTGGGTCTATTTCTGTGCCTCCTACTCCTTTTCTTTGGTCTATGCTGCTGCTTTTTTGCTGGTACCATGTTATATTTGTTACCATGGCTCATAGTGTAGCTTGCAGTCCTATTCAGTGAAGCCCCTAGTGTTTCTTTTTCTTTTTTTTCCTTTTTTTTTTTTTGTTTTGTGCTCAAGATTGCTTTGGTTGTCCTGGGTGTTTTCTCACTCCAGATCAAATTTATTATTGCTTTTTCTGCTTCTTTGAAGAATGTTGTTCATATTTTAATAGGGATTGGATTGAATTCATAGATTGCTTTTTGTAATACAGCCATTTAAATAATATTAATTATGCTAATCCAAGAACAATGAATGTCTTTCCATTTGCTAAAGTTATTTCTAATTTGTCTCTTTAGAGTTCTGCAATTTTGATTACAGAGTTCTCTTACCTCCCTGGTTATATTGATTCCTAGACATTTAATTCTTTTGAAGCTATTTTGAATGAAATTATTTTCTGGAGTTTCTTTTGATGTATTCTTCTACAGAGTTGCATTATTCAAAAAACTTTCTCTAAAATACAGAACGTTTCATGAGAGTGTGTTTTCCTTGCACAAGGGACATGGCAACTTTGTGTGTCATTTCAACTATAGAATGTATGCAGCCATAGCAAGCACTACAACACGCTCTTATTATCTTGGAGCATTCCTTCTACTTATTAATTTTTTTCTGTAAAACAATGTGCCTTGTTATACCATCAGCAACCTCATACATTTCATGTTTACCACAGCTCTTGATTGCGTTGAGACCAAACTGAGTGACTGACCTGTACCATGTAGGTTTGTGTAAGTATGTGGTGTGATGTTTGTGCAACAAGAACACCTAACATATAATTCTCAGGATGTATCTCATTAGTATACAGTAAAGGAAATACCTATATATAAGATATATGTATATATACATACGTGTACATTTATGTAAATAACATTTGTATGTATGTTAATTATATATATGTATGTTTGTATGTAAATATGTTAGGTTCCTGTCACTGGCACTAAAGGTTGGTAATATAAATTAAAGGGGAGTGTCATCTGTGGTTCATAGTATAGCCCCCAAGGTCACATCTCCATGACCTACAATATCCTAGAAGTGTGCTTTAGTAATTTCCTTGACGCTTTTCAAGTCAATCAAGTTGGCAGTGAAGTTTGAAAGTCCTAATACATGTATGTATATATACATATAATTTTTTTGTGGGAGGTGGCAGCATTCTCTGTTGGAAGGCAACATTGTTATTAACTTAGTGAAAGCAAAATAAATATAAAATAGGCGATGATCATGTTAGAAATCAAGCAAATATGTTCTGAACAAATTTTTGCTTATCTTTTTTGAGCATTTTTGCCCTCTCATAATCCACAGTGATAGATCCTAAATCAAAGACATTTAAAAATAAAATTAGTCAACCAAGCTGTTAAATATAAATTAGTCTTATTATACCCTTGAGAATTTTATTAGTAATACAATTATTTGTTTATAAAATACTATATGTGTGTACGTGTGTGCTTTGTAATATACTGTGATCATCCCCTCTGTAGATTTCATGTCTGGTGTTACAAGCTAACACATAGGCATCTCATAAACCCAGACTTCCCCAGCCTGCTCTCGGTAGGTAAGGACAGGAAGAGAATATTAGGCCACAGAGTACAGGGGAAGCTTGCACAGAAAGATAAAAAACTGACACAGTGCTCAGAGGAAGCAGTTGTGGTTGTCTAGTGAAGGATCCAGACAAGATCAGAGAGCTGTGTTTGAATCTTATTCTTTCCCCCCTAAGGAGAAGCGATTACGATACACATCTATTTTTTTTTCCTAGGTTTTCCTCCTTGCTTTCTCTTAAATTTGATTTTGATTTTGATTTTGTGTTCTTTGCATACACAGAGGTTGGCCGTTGGTGAGCAGGATGTATGCAGAGCAGGTAAAATAAAGAGCTGGAAAGCATCTTCTCATCTGTGTAACCCCAATATTCTTCCCTCCGGGGAGCTGGTCTTGCTCTTCCAACTCGTGGGCTCTCTCTCTTCACATCGTGCAGCTAAATAAGGAAGCGCGGAAATAGCTTGCAAGCTCAGGGCTGTTGTTTCGCAATCCCAGATTCACTTTGGCAACATTGCGGAGCTACCTCCTGCTGGAACCTGTTTTCTGCCAGACAAATTCTGTGAAAATGAAAGGAGAAGCTGGGGTGTTCTGAACGCCTCGGACCTTTTTGATAATGTGTTCACATTTCTGTGTCATTATTAAAGCAGTACAACAGGACGAGCTCAACAGAAAATATAAACCAGAGATGATTTAGGGCTATTTAGACATTAGTCTTAATAATTTAATGTTAAAATATGAAGATAAACTCCTCACTACGACTAAAGTACAAAAACTCAAAAGAATTTTTGAAAATATATCGGGGGTTTTATGTTTAGAAATAGACAGTCTGAAACTTTTATTTATGGCATTTTCTCCATGATGTCCAGGATGTTCAATCAATATTTTTTGATAAACACATTTTTGAGGATTTAGTCCAAAAAGAGAATACTAAAGTTACAGAAAACAGCCCACTAATATTTACATTTCATTCTCATTTTTAATGTGAAATTTAGGGACACATTACACTCTTGGGGACAAACAGTGTCTCTTGCCTCCAGTTTTTTCCAGAGAGGCCGTTAGTCAACCGCACTCTGGAAATACTTGGCAAAATAATGGTGAGAATTCTGGCATAACTTTATTCTAATTCAGCTTGGAAGAGAAAGGTAAAAAATGCCTTAACAACTGTGAAGGATTTTTAGAGGGAGAATCAGAGTACAGTGACAAAGAATGATTTAGTGTGAAAAAGTTTTGTGCTTTTTCTCTCTTTTAAGAAATGCAGAGATTACCATGATATTGAAACTTAGGAAGGAGACGGGGAGAAGGAGCGGTGAGCGAGCTGGTGGGGGAGACGGAGGTGTGTTACGGACACGGACCAACTGCTCACAGCGAGTATAATCATTATGTGTTGCGAACATGCACCAGCAAAAATTAAACAAGGAAGAAAGAAAGCAGTTACATGTGTTATACCAAGTGTGAAATCTTCCCCTTGAGCACCATAAAGTCTGTCCTGGTTCTTCCCTGTCTGTGATAATTTATGTGGAAAACTGTGTAATCTGTGTAGTATGCAGGAGACAGCTCCCAGGTTCTGGCATCGCCTAGGTTTGTGTTTTTAAAGAGTTAACTCAGGATTCTGCTCATGTCTTTTAAAATTTTGACACTACACATTTTAAGATAGCCTATCATATATCTACTTTTTCATAAACTGAATTCATGTTTACATCATTTTGTTCATTAAACATCAGCAAATATTTCTTCCTTTTAGATAAAATAAATATAAACAAAACCTTTTTGTTTTACTTCTTAGAAATTATTTTTTTTCAGACTTTTGAAATTTTTTCCTCATGTTTCAATGCCCTTGGATAGCTCTTAGGGTATGTGATTGGTCTACAAACACTTCCTCATAGAAACCACTAATTTAGGCCTCTGCTAAAAGGCAAAAAATAAGAAATATAAGAAGCTTATACAAATTCCGTCTTTCCTTAGACTTTCGTCAAAAATAAGTGTGTGGCTGAATTGTATAAAAATTTGTGTATCTGTGTGTGCATCTTCTAAGGATTTTCTTATGTGGGTTTTATTCTTTGATTTAGTTTTTTCTGCTCCTAATCTGTCCATTGTGCTTTCATTAAAAATAGCATTTGCCTGGGTGTGGTGGCTCACGCCTATAATCCCAGCACTTGGAAGGCAGAGGCAGGAGGACTGCTGAGTTCCAGGCTTGCCTGGGCTACATAGTGAGCTCAGGGCCAGCCTGAACTGCAAAGCGAGACCTTGTCTAAAAAAAAAAAAAAAGCATTTGGTACAGTTTAAATCTCGATGTCCCCGAAGCCTCCTGCATTCATAGGTGGGGCTTTTGAAAGGTGACGGAATCATGGGGTGAAAGGAACTTTGGAGGTGGGGCCTGGTTGGAAGACGTGGGTCCCTCGACCTGGCCTGGTCAGCCGCGTTCTTCTCTCTGTCGGCGGCCTGGCTGCAGCGCGGGGAGAAGGTCTCTTCCCATCCTTCGGCCGCACTGTTTCTCGTTGGGAGCTGACCAACTCTGGGCTGCCGTGGGACAAATGCACTTTTCCTCCTGTGCATTGCCAGTGTTGCGTTTTGTGTCCCAGCAGTGAGAAAGTGACTAAGACAGCACTGTGGTGACGGTTGAAAAGAGAAGGCGCTATGCGGCTTCCAGCGTCTTACTGCGGAAAGGGAAAGGTGCTTTGGATTATGCTGAGGTCTCACAGGCGTCCTTGTAGCACTGTCGTCACTCCTGCCACTTACCTGAAATGAGTTACTCAGTATGATGTCTGACTGACTATTACAGATTCGAGTTTAAGATCTTTTGTTGAAAACTATTATACTGTTTCCAAGTGTTAATTATATTCTCAAAGCTCCAGAAATTGGAATGATTAGATTACCTTTAGTTGCACAGCAAGGAAAATATTCATCAGTTTTAACGTTAAAAAAGCTGTAGTTAAATATTATTAGCAAATGAGCTCTGGATCTGCTATTGTTTTCTCTATTCAGGAAAATGTCAAGATGCCAAGTCAAAGGGACCCTTGTTGTGCAGTGATCAATTTTCATTTGGGAACTAGTAAGTCTAACTTCTTTAACACTTAAAATGATGTTTGATTAGAAGCCGGTATAGAAAAATACAAAGCCTGTTAGGACAAACCTTTCATTATTTGATTCACACACAGCGAGGCTGTTATCTCCCTGTGCAGACAGGTGCTCCAGCTTTTTAGTGAGAAACCAGAATCTCTGATGATTGTGGGAGTAAAAGTCAGAATTGGGGGAGAGATGCAGAGAAACCCAGTTGGTTAAAACTCAAATGAGCTAATAACTGATGACATAAGTGAACTGAAGATGGCATCGGCCTTTAATCTTTTAAAATTAAAAAAATTATATCCCTCACACATTTTTATGGCAACGTATAAAGGTGTCCATTACAAGTTTAGACAGCTGCAAAGGCTGGTTAGCACATAGTAAATTTTTCTCCTTTAAAGTAGCAGTTTTATAAGTCTCTAAGGTATTTTCAACATAATGTCAGTAATGTCATTATTTCATATTTTCAACCATGTACATTAAAATTTGTGAAGCTCTTTAAAAGTCACATATTTCATGGTGCCTACTTGTTCTTTAAACTAATTTTGTGCCAGTTCCCTGTCAGCTAATTTTTTCTATATATTGCTATATATTTTCTATATTTTGCTATATATTTTATTTTATATTATTTATTTATTTTTTTGTGGTACCAGGGATTGAACTCAGGACCTTGTGCTTGCTAGCTAGGTGTGGTGCCACTGAGCTACATCCCCAGTCCTGTGCTATATATTTTAGCATTTGAAATAATTGTATTGATTTATCTCATGCTACTCTGCAGCAGATGTACTGTAGATATATATAATATTTTCCATATTCTGTTTTTCATTTCAATTAATAGGACCAGATACAGGCCTTGTTATTTCAACATCTTATTTAGCATTGGTTTTTAAGATGTCTAACTTTAAATTTCATAACATATCAAACTTTTGCTATAATTATTTCACTTATTATTATGAACAGTAAATGCAGAATCTCTGCGGCAAACCAAGTTCTAAGCTGGTCCACACATTGGCTGGTCCTGGGGCCCTCCCCTGGCCCCGTGTCTGCCTTTCCTTGTGTGTGGACAGAGCTGGAGCATTTGATGGAGTTTTCATGGCCCCAATATGGTCACTCATCAGGTGACCATGTAAAGACAAAGGCAGAGGCTGGGCGGTCTGCCCCTCTCATCTGAGCCTTTAGCAGAAGCCGTAAGGAGACCTCCCACTGTTGGCCGTGTGGAGGACGGAGTCTTGCAAGCGTGACAACTAACTTCTCAGTGCATTCTGCGACATTGTCCTGCTGGTCACGGACTGCACAGGACTTCTAACAAGTGCCTTTAAGAAAGCTGACCTGTGACACAATTCATAGGTGACCAGCTCTTCCTCAGAGAAAGAATAAGATACAACTTGTCTCTGCTGAACCGCCTTTCCACCTACTTGGCTTCTCTTTTTCTTTAACGTTAGTTTCCTATCTTTTAGCTGCATGAAGAGTACACAAAGATGTTTTTCTTTTCACCTCCTTTTAAAGTGGAAACACTGTGACTCCTGAGTACTCTGAGTTTCTTTTCTGGTCTTTGGGTTCCCTTGAGTTCCTGAGATTCCCTAGGATTCTGTGTTGGTGGTCAGGTGGCCTAACCCATGTTGGAGTCTCCTGTTTGTCTGTCCACTGTGCCTGTGAGTGATTCAGACTGGTCCATAAAGGTACTGCAGAGGTAGGAGCTTACCCTGGGCTGGGTTGATTAAGTATGAATGATTTAATTCTTGTACTTAAATTACTTAGGGTGGATTTGTTAGATAGGCTTACAGGATCACAGCAGTAAAGATCCAAGATGAAGTTCCAGTCAGAGACTGAAGGCCTGGAAGCTCCCAAGAGAGTTGCTGGGGAGGTCTGAGTTGAAAGGCTGAAGAAGCTGAAGACCGAGGCCGCAGTGGAAGTCACATTTGCTTCAGCAGAATGGAGGTTTTCAAACACAGCTGACTTTGTCTTCTTCCTCTGGAAGCTTATGGGCAGGTTGGACTACAGACAAGACCCTATCTTAAAAATCAAAAAAGATACAGTGAAACAAAAATATCAGTGGATGTAGTATATCGTGAATGCTAATGATTTGAGTAAGATAAAATTCTATTACCATTAGTAATCTGGAAGACTGAAGTTTATTACCATTAGTAATCTGGAAGACTGAATTCTATTACCATTAGTAATCTGGAAGACTGAAGTTTAGTCATTCAAAGGTGACAGTTCTTAAAAGTCAACCTGGAAAATAGACCAATCAGATTTGGATTGTGGGTGAGAGGGCACACTGTCACCTGGCAGGATGACAGAGTAGATTCCATCCGAAGGGACACGAGGACGGACGGAGTCAGAAAGACCTTACTATGTCATGAAATAACTTGTTTTGTTACTTGTTGTCCAAGATTCCTGCAAACAAAGAAACAACAAAAAACCAAACCAAACCAAATCAAAACCCAAGAAAGCCACCAGGGAGAACTGAATGAGGTCATTAAATACAGCAAGCTATTTCTTGCTACCTTTGTCTTGGTAGGTTGATTCAAGTACAGTATTAATGAGGTCAAGATCATATCTTATGTCCCTGGATAGTCTAGTTAATTTGCACAAAGAAAATTACATTTTATTATCGTGGACTCTATGACTAACTCTGTCAGGTCACTTATGAAATACATGTCACTGATCATAAGGTTAACTGGGTAAAACAGTGACAAATATTTCAGAGAAAGAACTACCACCACGAGCAAGAAATTGACTACCAGAAATATGGAACTGCAGAATGTAATTTACCTCACTAATTTTATTAACTTACTGGGTTTTGATGCTTTTTGAATGCAAGGCTTTGAAAATGCTAGGCAAGCTCTCTGCCAGACCTCTAGCTCTTTTCATATTTTAAATTTTGAGATAGGATCTCACTAAATGCGCTGGGTGGCTTCAAACTTGCATTTCTCCTGCTTCAGCCTCCTGAGGAGCTGACAATATAAGTATTTCTGGTAAATATTTTTAATCACATAATTATTTGTTAAAATACTCTCCTGAAAGTCAGCTATCTACAACAGAGAAATACTTGTTGATGAAGGAGGAAAAAGATGAGTAAGCCGATATGTTCCTGGGTCTTGGACCCTTCCCCCCTTCCTCCCTTTCCTTTGTCACCAAAACAGCTCTCTGAAATAATTTGCAAAATATGAGATTTGGAGTTCCATGTAGTAGACTGGTTGAAACAGTTCTCTAGTCAGATAGTTGTATTTCAGAGGTTAAAAAAGGACAACTTCTCTGAGATCGTTCAGTGAGGCTGTGGAAAACCGGGGACTTAAACTCAGTAGAACTCTCCTTGTATGGAGGACTCTGACTTACATGAGAGGAACTTTCCAGATTGCTGAGTAGCTAAGATCCACACTATACTCATAAATTCATGTTGTTGCAGGAATGTGGGGATTATCATTTTTATGAGGGAAACTTGATTTGAAAGGACTCTAGTTGGTACTGAGAAGAAAGTGTGAAGGAGGCACGAAGCTAAAATTGTTTTTTAACCACACCTCACTACATGTGAGGCGGGACAGTTGGGAGGTCAGGTGTTGATGTTTCACTGGAAATCTTTGTTACCAAACTTTGCCGGTTCCGACAAACTGTGAAGGAGCAGCAGTATCGCCAGTTCTAACTGTGTAATAAAACCTTCTTTTCATTTGTCTTATTCCATATTTGCTGCTATAACAAAATATATTTGCGGTAATTATGATAAACATAAATGTCTCATAAAGACATAAAGTAAAGAAAGTTTACTTTCAACCAATCTGGAGGCTGGAAAGTCCAAAATCAAGATGCCTGCATTAGTACTGTGTGTGGGCATCAAGATGGTGCCGGTCAGCTCTTCTCATATGGAGGGCAAAAGAGAGCGGCCTTTAACCTCCAGGCTTTAAATAAGGAGGCTAATCCATTTATGAGTGGCCTAATTACCTCCTGAAGGCCCCAGGTTTTCATACCAGTGCAGTGAGGCTTTCAGCATGAATTACAGAGACACATATTCAAACCTCAGCACCATTAGGTCCTCATGAAAATCCAATGGATTTCAGTAAACAGGAATATCTGGAAAGTCTTAAGCATAAACTTCAAACATTAGGAAGGAGAGTTATGAGGGTCTTTTAAATTTAGTATTTATCAAAACTGTAAGACAACTTTTTGTTAGAAGAGATCTTCTCAGCCACGTTATAAAATCTTTCTATTTCTATTTCAATAAGCATATTTCAGATATTATAGGTTTTCTGTTTTCCTTAGAAGATGATAAATACTTTGAAGAAGGCTGAGGCATCATCTTTTCCTCTATTCTCCTGGCCTTTTCAAAATGTCTTAAAATCGATATTGAGTAAATCTCATGTGTGTTTTAAAACACCCATTTGTACTGAAATAACAACAATTGGGCTACAGCAGTATCCTACTAGAGTCTTACTGGATTTATTTTGTGAGCTTTTTGTTACTTTTATATATTAAGATTTGTTAACTGTACTTCAGTACAGTTAACATAAAATAGACAATATAAAATAAATTTAGGTGGATTAGTTTGTAAATAATTTGAAATTCACAGATTAAAATCAAATGCTATGATCCTATTGGTCAGTAACTGATGATATAGGCAAACTATGTTTAAAAAATAAAATGGTTGAGCTAATATTTAATTTTCTGCTATTGATATATTGTACAAAGTAAAATACTCAATGTGAGGAGATAACTTGATGAAGTGAAGAGAAATCAAATAAATAATCAAAAGCAAACTTCTCTTGACCTTTCTATTTATTCATCTCATTATTCTTTTCCAGAAGGAATTTTTAAAGTTAATAAAAAATTATATTATAATATAATTATATTATAAGTAGCTTCTTGATTTTGCTAGGTGGAACCTTTTTTGGAAACAGTGAAGGTTGAAATAGCATAGTAAATGACTTAAGATGAATTGGATAGAAATTTGTTTAACTTCATTAACCTTGTAGTTTTTCTATGAATTTGACTCTAAAGTTTTTACTTTCTCAAAATATTTACTACTGATGGATTGTTCATGGATTCACATTTGCTATTATTTTTGAAACATTTGTAGGAGTAAACTCAAACTTTGGAAAACAAGAAAAAAGGCAAATACACAGGGTCAGAAATATTTTATGTCTGCTTAAATTATTTAAATATGCAAAATACAGTTATAGACATATGATATTTTCTGAAAATTTCAAAAGCACTTAGTGAAGTCTACTGGAGCATATGGAATGGTCCAGGAAAAGAGGTGAGAGAATTGATTTGGAATTGATGATTATGTAGCTACGGTCTAATACATCATAAATAGTCATATGTAATTAGATAATCACTGATGTAGGAACCGAAAGGTTAATCTGACATTTAAGTATATAATAATTATATTGTCATATGTGCATGGATGTCTTTATGAGCCAAGAATTCACCTTTCTACCTGAAAATGTCAGCATCTTTGCTACTAATTATGGTAGTTTCTTATTAAGACCCAGAACTTATTTTTGAAATAAATCTCATATTTCTCATTCTTTGTCATCTAGATCTAGGTCAGACATACAAGTTGATTAATACATGATCTTTGTTAGTTCCCACAATCTACACATAGCAATTTCATCTAAGTGATGTAATTTTAATACTCCTAAGCTATGCATTTTCACTTATCTGAATTACGTTAGAAGCATTTTTTGTTTAGTGGCTACCAAAAATCAACCATGTGACTGATCCCCGCTTGGTAGGTGCAATTGTCAGTATTTGTATAGGCTTGGTCAATGTTGAGATTGTAGGACTAAAAAATGTGCCTCAAACACTTATTTTTATGTACATCATCCAGGCAGCTTGAAAAACTCTGGCTGTGATACAGCAGGTGTGTGTA
This sequence comes from Thryonomys swinderianus, assembly GCA_004025085.1. Taxonomy (NCBI): domain Eukaryota; kingdom Metazoa; phylum Chordata; class Mammalia; order Rodentia; family Thryonomyidae; genus Thryonomys; species Thryonomys swinderianus. The sequence goes on from PVIC010036500.1 coordinate 15,579, forward strand.
GTAGGGGGTTTACTTATACTGCTCGTTCCTAACAAGCCTCTGTGTGAAGCTGATGCTTCGCTTACCTGAACAGCAGGGGACAAGAAGACTAACACCTTGCTGGCTCTTATGATACAAAGCACATCTACTTTTTAAAATTTGTTTAAGAATATTTTATTGGTGTATATTGTTAATACAGAATAATGAGATTTGTTTGGTATTTTTCATGCATATAACACATTTTGATTATTTCCATACCTGTTATATATCTTTCCCTTTTCTCCTGATACCCAAATCTCTTTCATCATTTCTAAAAGTCTACCTTCTTTTTTTGCGTTATCTTCACTGTGCTTTTACTTAGTTATTTTTAAGCTGCTCACATTGGAGATCCAGGGAATGTTTAACTGGCTTATTTCACTGGATATCAAGAATTAGATAGGATTTTATGACCTAGGAATTCCCAGATGTTAAATGTGGATTGGGCACGTGGTTGTGTTCAAAGTCAGGCTGTGAAAAATTATGTGGTGTGTGCCACAGAAGAGAATAAATGGACAGCAGACTGTCCTTGACCTTGGGCGTGAACTTGAGGCAACAACACTAAAGCTGATCACTTTAATGAACAGTGAATAAAGCTTCGTTCAAGAATCAAAGCTGAAGAAAGTCCAAAATGGGATGCCTCTAAATTCTGAGTTCCTTTCTTAGGAAGACTGGACTCCTCATTCCTTCCCTAACCTCTGCCCTGTGGCTCTTCAACTTTCTCTTTCTTGTTTTTTTAAACTTCTCTTCTTCAATTCTTGTGTCATTGAAAACTTCATGTACTTCTTACTATTAGAAAGGAAATTACAGTTCTGGAGTTAGATACCAGTTTGATGCAGGTTATTTTCATGAATTTATTCTAACAACATAGATACATTCCAAATAGATCTCAGCTTGAAATGTGTTGACTTGAAAGATAGCCTTAGGTAAGAAACATCTTTATAAATATTTACTTGAGGGCACAAAACTCAGAAGGCATCGAGCTATAATAGCATCAGCAGTTCTACAGGAAAAGAAAAACATTTTATAGATGAAAAACAGTAGGGGGAAAAGACCACTAACTTCTAACAAAGTGCCTCTACCTCTTAATTTGAAAAGGTATAAAGAATTGGACTTGGTTTATGGCAAACACAAATACATCTCATGAATATAAACTACCACTGGCAATATTCTGTACAGTTATTAGAGCTGACCATTAGGATTTAGAGCCTTTTTCCTACTTAATTATCACATTTACAGTGGAAGATATAGAAGTCATTTAAAGATTATATGAACATTAACTTCAAAATGAGATTTAAAATCATTATGAGATTTTAAAGTTTTCCCCGTATCTATCATAATGAATAAATAATGAAAATAATTATAATGAAAGATGTAGATCCACAAATACACATTATGTTTTACTTCAGAATGATTTGGTGCAACAGCTTGCTATAATAGTTTATATGACTATTTACTCATTGAAAAATATTGGAATGTTTCTGGAAGAATCATGAGATACTAGAATTAAAACAACTAAATTAAATGCCAGTGTGTTCTTTGTAAAGTATGGAGTCTATGAAAGAGACTAGTTTTAATATTAATAATAATTATACGGAGCACACTTGTGAAAAGCAAAATCTGAGCCCACTTTTACTGCTGCAGATTTTAAATCAATCTCCCTATATTTAACATCCACCTACTGCAAGAATGCACTGGGGTCTAATACAGGGTAAACACACACATAGACTCCCTACTAAATAACGTTTAAAACTTTGTATTTGTTCCGCTTCTACACTCGTCGAAGTCATTTTCATTTCAGTCTCACCCTCCAAGGTCTTCCTGAACTCCTTTTGCTCTCTGTCAAATCACCTTACTCTCATTCCCACGGGGCCCTTTTCAGTAGCTGAAATTACCTTGCTTATTTATATCTCTTACATTAACTAGTCCGGGAGCAAATTCCCGTTTTGTTGGGCCTGAAATCCATGGAATTTCGATAACTGTTTTACATTTCAAATTCTGAGTGCAACATTAGGTGTAGTAGAAACACAGAAGCACACTTTGCTTCCTTGGCGTTGGAGTCGATCTGCTCTGGTCTCACCTATTGGGTCCCTGGGAGCGAAGACTTCACACTCGGCTCATCAGACGCCCCCGGGTTGTCATGGGCTTTCCATACCGGCTTTTAACGAGGCCGCCATCGTATTTCTTTTCTTAAAGTAAACAAACATTTGTGCGGCCTAAATAACAGGTCACAGTGATTTCATATTAGTTTTATTGCTCTAGCGTAGTTTCTGTATTTGTTACTTGTGGTTTTGGTGGAAAAGTAATTTTATTATACCAAGGACTGGATTTTTCTTCCTAAATTACTCTCCAGCACGACATTTCCTAGGACACACTATGTATCAGTTATATTTCATAGAATTGGGAAAGATTGGCCAAGATCATTCTGATTTTCCCTTTTGGGGGTTTTATTAGTTTTTGTATGTATTTATTTTTATTTCCTGACTTTTCCCTCAATGATTATATGTTAATTTTGGATTAAAAAATTGAAAGAAAACTACATTTTTTTTTTTTTGAGACAGGGTCTCACTTTGCAGTTCAGGCTGGCCCTGAGCTCACTCTGTAGACCAGGCAAGCCTCGAACTCAGCAATCCTCCTGCCTCTGCCTCTCGAGTGCTGGGATGACAGGCGTGAGCCACCATGCCCAGCACTGTGGTATGTGGTATGTGGTATGTGGTACTGGTTGCTGGTGGGCGTGGGTCACCACACCCAGCACTGTTTTTATGTGTTTACCAGGATCAGACTCAGGACCTTGCACTTGCGAGGCAGGTGCTAGAACCGCTGAGCTAAATCTCCGGCCCAAACTACATCTTCTTTATCCAGTCTCTAGTTGATGGGCATCTATTTTTTAATGGAGTATTATTCTGCCATAAAGAATGACAAGTTTCATTCATTTATGTGCAAATGGATACACCTTGAGGACACACTAATAAGTGAAATAAATAGATCACAGAT
>PVIC010036501.1:0-18569 GCA_004025085.1 Thryonomys swinderianus
AAAACTGGTCTTTTTAAATGAGCTTTCCTACTTCATCTTGTCCTAAGTGTGGTTTTACCCTGTAATTTTTTTGTTCTTTCTGTCAGTGATTTATTAAGGGCTGAAGCTCTGTACCTACAAAGAATTTTTTTTCTACTACTTTTTCTAGGACCTGATAGCTGTAATTTAAAAACTGAGCAAGATTATTTATCAGAAGGAGAAAAGAGCTATTTAGTAATAAGTCAAAAGCATGAATCAACATCATCTGTTCACATATTAATATGTATATTTATGAAAATGAAACTAAATTAATGACTTCCCACTAATGTAAATGTGTTTATATTTTAAAAATCAAATTAAATAAAGGGCTTCCCATTAACCTAAACTCACTAATCTAATCTCCTGAAAGTTGGCACAAAGAATATAAAGCCTACATGAATTCTCATCAGTTATACCTCAAATTACTTATACTAGTAACAAAAATGACAGACCAGTGCTCCTAGCTAACTCGGGTTAATAAAGACTGCGTGTAGCCCTCTGTCTGAGACAAACACACTAGTGTATGAAAAGTGGCATTCAAGTTATTGCACTTAGGTGCAAATCAGTGTTTCATGGAAGATGAAACAAGCAAATGAGGGGACACAGGGCCCACAGGATTTCCCGAGTTGAGGAAACAGAACAGAAACTTCAGGGCGACTGTTGGGGCTCAGATTCAAGATATTCCAAAGTATAAGGCTCCGACGACTAGCACTGTTCCTCGTTCACTCGCTAGCTAGCTACTCTATTATCTTGGTGCTGAGGACTGAACTAGGTCTGATGCTTTCCAGGCCTGTCGCTATGACTCTACTACACCCCCAGGCCCGAGCACTGACAGAGTAAAAGTCCTTACAGGATGTCTCACAATAAGGAGCTCTCTGACCCTCTCTCTACCTTAAGCACCTCCTCCTCTCGCAGTGACTTCCTAAAAATTTCATTAACCAGAAAACTTGGCATGCTAATGCACACTAGTAATGCCAGCACTCAGAAGGCTGAGACAAGATCATGACTCTAGTGATACACAGTGAGATTCCGTCTCAAAAAAATAAACAAAACATCAAGAACAAACAAAAATCAGAGAAGTCAGAATCAGGAATAGTTAATCACTAAAGAAGAAAGTAAAAGTTCTCTGCATACTTAGAGACTCTTCATTATTTTTCTGAGAAAAAAAAAAAAGAGGGATTAATGCAAAGAGTGTACCTCAAAATAGTAGGTTCTACCTTACAGTTTCCTGCAACTAAATCCCACCCAAGAGCTCAGGGGGACCCTGACCCTGCATTTTTGTCTGTTTTTCAGGACCCATTCATTTCCCCTAAAAATAAATTTGCTACTCTCTAATTTGCCTAATCTCCCATTTCTTTCTTTCCTAAGTAAGGTGCAAATGATTAAAAATTAATTCAAAAATAAAGTGAAAACTAAATAGCTTCATAAATAGTAATAACATTTCATTAATAATATATTTTACCCCAGAATATAAGAATATGCTCTATTGACCTTAATATGAATTTGACAATGAGAGTTTGATAATATATAAATTTATTCAGAAAATATAGAATGGTAAACATTACTTATATTTAATGAGGCTAATATTTCTCTGATAGTAACTTAGGCAAAGTTGTTTTGAAAAAATTATATCAGTTACACTTGAATAGCTAGAAAAATTCTCAGCAAAATATTTGCAAATGACACAGGGACATATAGAAATATTACAAACTTACATTTGCAATATGTATTTCTTACAGAAGAATATTCTGTAATATTTGTATATAATCTGATCTAGTAGTTGGACTTAATTTCATCTCTTTTTCAGTTGAGAATGGGCTTGACTTTGAAATACTCTTTGCAGAATTAAATATAGAAAGAGAAAAACAGTAAATTGGAGAAATCTGACACTGAATTAGTCATGCGATGAAGGGTGACTTCATCACTGACATCATGCAGAAAAGGTGAAGCATCTGATATGATGTGACAGGGAGGCACTTTGTGTTACACAAGGAAAAGGACTCATCTGCTTTCAAGTAGCCTTTCTGACTCATTGGCCTCCCTAGGTTAACATTTGTTACCAGAGGACTATAAAACTTCAATACCCTAATTCAGAGGATATTTTTTAGATGCATGGAAAATATACGTTAATTCCAAAATAGCTTCCATAACACTGTCCTCTATGTACAAACCCATTCTCCAATAACATAACATTTATCTTACCCACTATGCATTTTGGTTTCCAGAGAAAAGGAAATAATGAGAATCTTATGCTGTCAAATAAATATTTAATTTTTTTTAAAAGATAAAAAACATACACCTTTTTTCATCACTCACTGGCCTCATTGGCTTCATAGAGCTCCAACCAGGAAGATAACAGTTTCATTCCTGTGTGAAGCAAGGGACCATCTTTATTTAAACAGTAGAAATTCTTTAAAAATTATGGAGATTTCTTAAAAATTAGGAGGTCCCATTTGACCTGCTATTCCCCTGCTAGATAAATATACAAAATAAAAGAATTATATCACAGAGATGTATGTGCATAGTTATGTGCACAACACATTTTTGTTTGTGCATTTCATTAAGAAGTTTTTTTTTATTTATCTTTTAAGCTGCCAAATATAAAATGCATTGCTGTGTTTTCAGAAACAAATTTGTTTAAACATCTAAAATCTTATGTGCAAGCTCTTGGATCTGTTTGTACTAAGTTTAGAATGATGGTTTAAGATGTCTGATCACACTGACCTCCACAGTGTTTGCTCCAATCTATATTCCCATCGACAGTGGGGAAAGGCGTGGAGGTTAAACCTAAATAATTTGTGAGAAAATAAGATATGATCTCTGTGAAGCATCATTTTCATTGTTGTTGGGTTTTGTTTTGTTTTGTATTTGGCTATTAAATAGCCCAACTTTTGAAATAATTTTTTTTTCCACCATCTTCAGGTAATTTTGCTGATCTGTAATGATATTAAAATAGTGAAAAGACAGGCCAGAGATTTAGCTCAGTGGTTCTGGAGCCTACCTCACAAGTGCAAGGTCTTGAGTTCGATCCCCGGTAACCACATATAACAATGCTGGGCGTAGTGACTCACGCCCACCAGCAATCAATACCACATACCACAGTGCCAGGCGCGCTGGCTCACGCCTGCAATCCCAGCACTCGGGAGGCAGGGACAGGAGGATTGCTGAATTTGAGGCTTGCCTGGGCTACATAGTGAGCTCAGGGCCAACCTGGGAGACCTTGTCAAAAAAAAAAGTGAAAAGAACTCTATATATATAACCAGAAAAAGAAAAAAACTCCCGTTTTATCCTATTGCAGTATCGAGAGGGAAAAAGTAAATTAAAAAATCTCACAGTAGTTTCTTCAGTAGACTTCCTCAACAAATCTTGACCTTGCATACAGTCAAAAGTCTATGTTTAAACCAACCATTAATAATAGAAATGTATTTACCATGATTGACATATTACAACTATCATTTGCTGACCAACACTGTCATTCAGGTTGGGGACAGGGTTACTTTTCATAAGTGTACTGATTTCTGAGATCTGTACAAAGTTAAATTTCATTATTCAGGTAAGAAAATTGTCAAGAAGTAACACTTGAGTAATGAATAAGCTGTGCTTTGTATGCTAACAATTTTAATAATAAGTACATTGACATCCTATCCCTTAGGTAATCTATCCCTATTAGGTAATGAAACATATAGAAATACAATGATTTGGAAAGAAAAGAAAATAGCATGTATATAAGGGGTGGGTGGATGTGGGTGGGTAGGGATGTGGGTAAAATTGAGAATTAACTTTTGACACATACTGGTACAGATTCCCCAGTGTTGTCTGTGATTGTGAGTTGTATGTAAAATGTACAAATAAATATCTGAAAAGAAGAAATATACACACTTGAATGTACACATGCATTTGCACTTATTAATACTTCATATAACTATTAAAAACTTTAAGGGCATTTCATTTGTCTAGTATTTCAAAGCCTGAAATGTCCCTCTTTTCTAATAATTGCACTATTATCTCGTACTTCTAATTGTTCTATTTTATAGTTATATGACAAATGCATAATGATTTTAATTGTTATGGTAGAACAATTAAAATTTTAATAGTAAGATAAATAGCATCCCATGAGTTGACATTATGATTGCTTTTGAAATAATGAGATAAAATTGATTTTAAGATATTATAGCACAAAAGACTTTAATATGTTAGTCTCAGGCATGCTGTCTTTCTCCTTTTTAGCACGTGTCACAGTCCTGTAACACTTTTTTGCAAACTAATCACATACTAATTGAATATTTGCTGTTGTTCTTACTCTATTGAGGTGAAGAGAAATTTTATCACGCTCAATATTCTGTCCTTACTAAAAAATAGCATGGTAGCCAGGCAGTTTAGGACAATTCAGAGAAGAGAGAAGAAAATTTGTGAGAAAAAGAAACAGTTTTGCTTAATAAAAGAATAGTCACAGCATAAGTCCTTCCTCAAAAAGTAATTTTATGTGAAACTAAAACTGTGTTAGATTTCCTAGAAATAAGATACCTGTGGAAAAGACACCATTGGGGAAAAAAAAAAAGTTTAATGCCTGCAAATCATTTAATCACATATCGAATTGATTTGAGATTTCAAATATGTATTCATCAGAATATAAAGAATCTGAACACACTGAAAATGGATGGATAAATTTGTATCTCAAGACTGAATTAAATCAAATCAAATCAAATGTGATATGCAGTGCCGCTTTCCTTTAGTGAATAGCTTAGTATGTTCCCTTGAAACATTTAGCTGTGTGAAGGTTACAATGAAAAGTAACTTGCTCTCCTCCTCAAAGCCATAGTTGACTGGTCTAGGAGTTGATAAATGACATGGCTTGTCCAGAAATATGCTCTGTGATTTCCAAAAGCAGAGGTCAATTAAGAAGGCTGCTGCTTCTCTATTGGTGGAGCTGCGAATGCAAACATGCAGATGTACTTGGCCCTCGTGATGCAGGTGTGTGGCGGGTCCCAGCCCAGAAGAACTTACAGACAGAGGTTCAGCTCACTAGCTTCCACGTGGTGCCGACCCGTTACTCTTACTGAAGCCAGTGCTCCAGCTTCTCTTCAATACGTTACTCTTAGACCACAGCCAGTTCAGTGTTCGTCGCGCTCATCAGCTGTTCATGGACACTATTCTTGTTTTTTTAAAATAGAGTTTTGGTTTTCTGACCCTTTGCAATTTTCTAGACAGGTGAGAAGGACATGCAGTCACCTCAGAGATTTGCACTTTTTCCTCTTTATGTTTGGAAATGTCTTCTTCTAATAGCCTTGTGTCTTGTAGTCTCTGGTGTGACACAGCACACTACACAAGAATGTGCCAGAGGATGCCCCTTCTCTCCACAGCATCAAGTAAGTAAAAAAGAGGGACCCGGTCACTTTAGTCTCATTGTTGAAGAGCACAACAGCACCAGCGACTGCTTCAGCCAGCTCTGCTCGTAAGGGCCCCACTGCCTCCCAACAGCGCCGTGAGCCAGGGACTATTCCATCCACAAGTGGGATTTTCAAGGAGATTCAAGAACTAAGTCACAGCCCTCTGCTTATTAGTTATGTCTTTCATTAAAATATAAGACCTACAAGATCGGTTATTTGTGTCATGTGTTGTAAACATCACTTAGAACAATATCTGACATGCAATAGGCAATGTATGTTTGATGAACAAAACAAGAATAAATTAAAAGAAACTTACTTATAGAAAATACAAAATTGGAAGAGAATCATCCATTTCCATATTAAATCTTTACACAAGCTTTTCAGAAAGCAGTAATCTGTTTCTTTGTTATGTATTATATTACCAAATACTCATAAAATCACTACTACAAAAAAACATTATCTTAAATAATAATGTACTCTGATGAAAGTGAATTGTTAAACTATGAGAAAGTATATTATCATATTTAAAGAACTAAAAACATAATTTTGAATATTTATATCATAAATTATAACATTTGTGAATGCAGATATGCTGACCTTGACTTCATTACTATATATACATTTATATATATGAAAATGTCACAAATATTCCATAAATATATAATTTTTAAGTTTCAATGTTAAAATAAATATATAGTATTCACATACAATAGCAACATGAAACAATAATTGCATAAAATAGTCCATTTAAAATAATTTCAAAGGTGTAAAACTTTAAAAGAAAAATGAATATAGCCGGGCGTGGTGGCTCACACCTGTAATCCCAGCACTCAGGAGGCAGAGACAGAAGAATTGCTGAGTTTGAGGCTTGCCTGGGCTACATAGTGAGCTCAGGGCCAGCCTGAACTACAAAGTGAGACCCTGTCTCAAAAAAAAAAAAAAAAGAAAAATGAATATAAAACAAAAAAATGTTTGAAGGAGAGTAAAGATCTAAAGCTTTGCTAAGAAATATTAAATAAACTTGGACACATACATAGCAATATTTACTTCTCCAATATGCAGGATAAATATCATTAAAAGCAATTTCCCCATCTATTGATCAGTACATTTCTGACAAAGTTTTTCTGTCAAGAGAGTGATTTGTCACATGTTGATGACTCTCTTCTCCAAATCTGGGGAAATAATGCAAGACAATTGGAGCTCAGTCTGGTAGCATTGAAAAGCTTACTTAAAAGCTGTGCAAAAATCCCAAAGTGACAGAGAAAGCCACTTTTCTCTGTCACAGAGAGCAGCGACTGAGAACAGGACAGAGATGAAATGTCGGTCACGACTAGGGTTGGTAGCAGGTGGGTGAAGAAGTCTAGGTGATCTGTGATGTGGGGGCTGGCTTTTATTTTTTACCTTTATTACATGAGTCCTGTTTGACCCTGGTTAGGAAGCACGTGTTTTGCTTTTTAAATTGAGAATATAAGTTAGCAATTAAAAACAGTTTCTGTGATCTGTGTAATTTTTCTGAAATCTAGATATTTATTACATTATTTTCGATTCACATCATTCTTTACATGTTATTCTCTGCTAGATATCATCCATACAACTTTTGAGCATTTTTTAATCAGAAAACTGTTTTAGCATCTGATTTTTAGAAGATATATCTATATATGTGTGTGTATATATACATATATATATATATATATATATATATATATTTTTTTTTTTTTTTTTTTTGAGACAGGGTCTCGCTTTGTAGTTCAGGCTAACCCTAAACTCACTATGTAGCCCAGGCAAGCCTCAAACTCAGCAATCCTCCTGCCTCTGCCTCCCGAGTGCTGGGATTACAGGCGTGAGCCAACATGCCCAGCACTGTGGTATGTGGTGTTGATTGCTGGTGGGCGTGAGTCTCCACGCCCAGCTTTGTATGTAGTTTCCAGGGATCAAACTCAGGACCTTGAGCTTGTGAGGCAGCCACCGGAACCACTGAGCTAAATCTCTAGCCTGAAGATATATTTTCTTCTCTCTTGGAAACATTTGAAAATCAGATTTATTTTAAATTATCTCTCCTAAGGCAATCAAATAATAAGTGACCTGCGAATAATCATAGACTCTATATTAGCTTTTATCATTCTCAAAGCTTATTTGGTTTAATTCTTTAAGCTAATAATAGAGAAGAATTTTACTTCAATTATCTAGAAATCATTAATTTCTTTAAGAAGAATAGAATACACTGTAAGGTCCCATTCTAATGACAGATATTTTTGTGAAGATAATTTAGCCCCTAAGAAGCATCCATAGGAAAGAGCGTTGGTAGAACTAACGAATTAACTTGTAACGATGTGGCGTCAGCTCTGACAAGTGGATGAACAGAGTTTCAAAGCACATCCGGGCCCTGCAACCTCTGCATTGCACGGGTTGAGCCCGTGTCCCTTGCTCTCCACATTCTTAATGGGGTTGCAATATTTAACAATTGCCGAGTGTATCATCTTTCAAGTTCTTTGACAAGACTTTGTTAACACACTGACACAGTCCATTGTTCCTGTCAGGCTTGCGTTATTAAACCCAAATTCAGCGGTTGGAAACTCTACCAGTGACAGCAAGAGAGAAGCTACAACAGCTTTATTCAGTATCCTGTATTCTGTGCAGCCAGTTACAAAAGTAAAGGCAAAGCTAACCCATAATGAGTGGCCTCCCCGCCCCGTACAGGTAACTATATCACTAATATTAAGCAAATGAGAACTTTATCACCAGAAAGACACTCTAAGGAAAGAAAGGAGAGAGAGATAGGGAGGGAGGGAGAGAGAGGGAGGGAGGGAGAGAGAGAGAGAGAGAGAGAGAGAGAGAGAGAGAGAGAGAGAGAGAGAGAGAGAGAGAGAGAGAGAGAGAGAGAGAGAGAGAGAGAGAAAGAGAGAGAGAGAAGGAAAGAAAGAAAGAAAGAAAGAAAGAAAGAAAGAAAGAAAGAAAGAAAGAAAGAAAGAAAGAAAGAAAGAAAGAAAGAAAGAAAGAAAGAAAGAAAGAAAGAAAGAAAGAAAGAGAAATCGTTTTGGTATAAACTTGCCACATACACATCATTCAGGTCAAGGAATCACAAGTCAAATGTTCATATTAAGTTAAACTTTTAATAATTTATTACCTAACCTATCTACTTTCATCTTCAAACATAAAACCCTTGCATATACTTTATATGTACATCTGTTTTTTTGTAAAGTAACTGTTTTATATACTTTCTGAGGCATTTTCCATTATATAAAGTAAAAAAAAAATAGAGTGCTACTCAGAGATGGGAAAAAAATGACTTATAGATGAAAATATGACTACATTGAAAGACTAAAGGTGCATTTGCATTTGTTTTCATCACTTGCTCCATGTTCATGGAAATAACATCTTCTCTTTGAGTTTTAGCTTTCTAAAATGTAGCTAGCACCAAACAAATAAAATTCAAATCAATTCTGTAATCTGAATCTGTACAAGTAAAATTAATAGAACCTATTTTCATAACTTAGACCGAAGTATTGTTAATATTGGTTTAAAAATACTCAATATGAAACATATCCTTAAATTATAAAGTGGAGGGTACAGTGTTGCTCACTACACGGATGTCGTGGGATTTAGACATTCGCATAATGGAAACTCTGTACCGTTGCTCGACAACCTCCCATCTTCCCTTCCGCCCCGTTCCCCGGTATCTCTATGTCTACGACTGATATCCCATAGAAGTGGGATCAGGGAATATTTGTCCTGGATCGTGCTTATTTGACGTAGCATAGTATCCACCAGGCTGAACATGCATGTTTACAGCACAGCCTTCCTTCCTTCTTAGACTGAAGATTATTCTTTTGTGTGCATAAGCCATGTTTTCTTCATCCCTCCAGGTACTGACACATGCTTAGATTGTTTTCATATCTTGAGTATTGTGAGAATTGCTACAATGAATATAGAAGTGCAGATATCTTTGAGATATTTTATTCTTAATTTAAGTAAATATAATAAATATTTATAATTTTACTTCTATCTGATATGTTCTCATGTTATAATGTCAAATAGCAGCACACAGGCTGTGTTGTTGTAAGTCTGCCAATGTGATTAATACGCTCACAAGCTCCTTTGCCAAGTAGCTCTGTTGGGTTACAATAGAAACCACAATGTCTTTCAGTTAGGAATACTCTTAAAGCGGCCTCTTAAAACTATTGTTAATGTTCCTACTCTATAACCAAAGTGACTTGGAAGAATCTACGCTACTTTGAATAATCTAAAACTATGAAAGAATTTTTAAAGGAAATTAAAAATAAATCAAGATAAGGAGGCAAGTTGGGGTTATCTAACCTCCCAGAACACTTTTGAAACTGGGGTGCTACTGAGAGCATATATTTAAATAAGGACATAATCACATAGGATAGCAGAGACTGTAGAATACAATCTTTTGCCCCTGCTACAGACTAAAGTACTGGAACAAATTTAAAAGTCTTACACTTCTATGTCATTTAAAAATACAAATAATCTGACTAAGATATTAGATGCTATGTTTGAGTTAGAATGTTGGATTATATGTGCTTATACCTTATACATGATGTGTAAGGACAACAATGGAATACTGTGGTATAAAGATAGTCTTGCCAGAAATGCACTGCAGGTGTCTGGACAGTTCAGTGCCCTGTGTGATCATGTGACTCCCGAGTACTATTATGATCCTCCGCAGTCTGGTGTCACGGAAGACGGGGTACCCAGCATTCTCTGCTCTGTCCTTGAGAGAGTCTTACTCACACTTGGTTTACTGGCTCCTGCCCTTGGCTGTGGCTTAGTAAGAAGCCACTGCGTTAAAACTCAGCCTCACTCACATGATTACTTTTGCTCTTGAATATGGTCTTTATGTAACCTATTTATGGCTTATAATTTTTAAAAAAGCATACAAAAAGTCATTAAATTCCAACTCATCACCCTAGTCAAACCTCAGACTCAAACTTGTGGTAAATTTTATTTTCTTATATAATATTTCTCAGAATCATTTTATGTCTACCTTGAAAATCACTCAATATTTATTTTCATAGTATGGCATTAAGCAATAATTACTTGAATGTTATGAAAATATATAGTTTAAAAAAGAATGTCTAGTAGTTTTTTTTCAATCTGTGAGGAAATAAACAGTGTCAAAAACTTATATTATGCACAATATATGCCATGGATGGTTCTATATATGCTACATACATGATCAATGGAAATTCTTTATGTTGTGAATACATTGTTATATTGTTTCTTTTAGGATTAACAAAAATGAAGCAAAGAAAAGTTAGTTGGTATGGAAAAAGTTCTAGAGAAGTTACAGGTAGAAACTGATGAAGGCGAGACTCAGAGTTTGTCAGTGTGCCTTGGATTTCATACTCCAAACTACTCTGCTCTGTGCCTCATCAGTCCCAGAGATTATCAGCACCAGCGCTGTAGAATTATCACAGAAATTGTCACAGAAATTTTAGAAACAGAATACATCATTAGTAAATAACAGCTCACTTCTTTCTCCTCAGTCTTTGAAATAATCACCACATACCTAACACTCATAAGATCATAACTAACAATCATATAATAATAATCCCATCGATATCACTTTCTGTTCTTGCTTCACCTCCTTATATGTGAAACAAAATTCTACCTGGTAACAAACTTCTCCCTTTGATCCACAGTGAAGTTCCAAGGCACATGCTTCCTGATGGTAAGGCCCAATCTCTGACTAAAGCAAAACTTATGTTTTGAATATATGACTCTTCCATGCGCTAACACACACATGCCTTGATATCAAACACCCACCGCCTACAGCTGAGAGCCATTGTAATCCTGGCGTTGCTGTCAGAGGGGCATTTGGAGTTTACTAACGCGGCATTCACCATTATCCAAAACGTTGCTGCTGGAAGACGATCAATCGAGTGCTCTAGAGTAACCCAAACGACAAAATCGTTTATATTTTGGAATTGAACCCATGACCTTGTGCTTGCTAGGCAGGTGCGACACCACTGAGCCACATCCCTGGACCTGTAAGAGTTTTGATTTTAATACCACTGTGATTTCAAATTATTTCTATGTGGTCGGGCTCTGTGCCCATTCAGATGTTTAATTGTTTTGCAAGTGAATTTGCAATACATTAATATAGACCAATAAAAAGTCATAGTTACAGAAAATTTAGTTCTTAGAACATTTTTGTGGGGTGTAGTTTATGTCTTGCTATTTTGCACAAAATGACAAAGTGAATTTTTAGCTTTTTCTCCTTTTACATTGCTCTTCAGGCTTATACTTCAGTTTGAATCCTTTCTTTTTTGTATAAAATATACACCTAAGTTTAACAAAGAGTCTTGTTATTTCTAAAAATATATGCTATTAACATTCATTTTGGCACCAAGAAAACAGCTCACACACTGGAAATGCTTTGTGATACACATCAAATATTTTATCATCATTATATTAGATGAAAAAAGAATTGTGAGATTCACTTAGACTGATTTATTTCATTTGTTGATAATGACATCAATTATCAGTTTCAGGTTGCTATATTAGAATAAGAATTATTGGAAGGCATAGACTAACAGCATGTGCACTGCATGTGAAAATGAAAATGCTATTAGAAACATGTAAGGGCTTAATATTCTGAACATGCACTTCAGTCACTGAGAGAAGATTAAAATTCACTGTATATTTTGCAAATCTGAGGCTTTAAATTCCTAATTGAACTTTAATTGGATCTCATTCCAATCTAATTGTTAACACAAACCAAAAATGTTTACTTAAATATGAGTATTTGAGAAATTTGATGGTCAAGTAATAGATTATATTTAAGTCGATTAACTAAGTGTAAGTTGCTGATTTCCAGGGACTGCAATTCTATTAGATTCCAATGTTGTGGAATAAATTTGGAAAAATATTTTCTTAGACTGGGGTTAGAAATCATTTTGTTAGTTAAATTGGAGTTCAACCAATGAAAAATAGCTATAAGAAAACTTAAATTCACATTATTCTGTTTTGTGCAACAATTTTCAGACAAAAATAAAACAGGAAAATTCATTTATTTTCTTCTTCCTCACATACTGGAAAAAAGAACACTTGGTTAAGTGACTCTAAAAGTTTTAGTTTTTACTTTTTTCTGACTGTTTTCTAAATACAATTTCATTAAAAATCATTCAAAGCTAAAAATAAAATGCATTTTTGCCTAATCAAGTCATATTAAACTAGTATACTAATGTTTATATATTTAGCATTTATATTTTAACTATTTTGAATATTTTATAATTGAGAAATTTACCTATGGATCTCAAAGTTTGAACTATTTCCGTGTATAGACTATATGTTCATTTAATGTATTTTTTAAAATAAAATTCTGAGTAGAAATGTTTTCCACAAAATTTATAGGTTCATTGTAACTTGGAAACCAGAAATAATAGAATTTTTAAAAAGTTTAATATCACAACTCTATACAAGTATTTTTCTTACTTTATAGATGAAAAATTTATGATTAACAAATGCTAACAGTACAATTATGATTATGTGGCTAGTCCCAATAAGTTCTCTTGATCCCTGCTCCTGTGCTCAAGAAAAGTTATTCTTTCTCATTTTTTATTGTATGGAATAAGTAAGCAATAATGCTTTCTTATGAATTATGAACTATTCCACCTAAGTAACAGAAACTACCAATAAACTTTATCATAAACTGACACTCTTGGTAATGGTAGGCAGTACTGCTGTTTCAGCAGTTTGAGCTTTTTCCCTTCCTTTTAGTAACTTCCAGTCTCCTGCTCCATTATTCAGGTCTGTACTGCTGGCAGTTTTTATGGTCTGTTCTATTTAGAAGGAAAGTGGACCCAGAGCGGAAAGGCAGTCGAAGAGTTCAGTATGCACTTGGCATTTCACTGGTAGGTGTGCTCAGAGATCAAGGTTATCTGGGCGTTTTCTCACCTTGAGTCTATACATCCAGATGTTCTATTATCGGTGTTATTTTCTGTCTGATGAGGATAATATATAGACAGCCCCAGCCTGGTATCTATTTATGAAAAACATGACACATAAAATATTTCCTATACCCTCAGACAGTATATTTATGTATTTCATTACTGTTTATTTAAGCAATTTTAGTTGTTCAGATATTGTAAAAGATGTTTGGTATTTCCTGTCAAGTTGTGATTTTGAAACCTTTTCTATTTTCACCTTTATGATAACAGTAATTCCTTTCCGTGCTGTGAGGAAACCCACAGATTATTATAAAACTCCACTGCTGATCCAGATAAGACTCATAGGCATGCATTTTAATTAGCTTTTGAAAAAACAAACATGCATGTCAAATTAAAATTTACAGTCAATAATTTACATTTTTCCAAAGCATACCTTTTGTAGAATGTTCTGGCTGAACCTCTTTGTGAAGTTTCCCATTATGCTTAGTTGTAAATTATTTGTTTCAGTGTTTTGAAAGGAAATGATGTCACCCCAACTGCCACTCTTCACTGGAAAAGCATTGGCTCCATAAACCTGCTCTGCTGACAACTATGGTTCTCTTCTTCCATCTGCTATAGGATCCTCCTGGCACAACCATAGAAAAACCTCAGTCACTTCTTTGCCTTTATTTTCAGCATAAAGAAAGCGACTAGCCAGTGGCTTTGAAATTTCTGTGATCCTCCAAGCTTCTCTGCCTAGAGACCTCTGTAGTCAGTAATATGAGTGCTCTAGCTCGATGCTGGCTCCACATTTTTCGCAGTTACCTTGTATTTCTCAGATCTCCTGCTAAGAAAGAGGTCAACTGTTTATAGCCTGCATTTTCCCTAAATTTGGGAGGAATTTGAATACTAGTTCTCTATCATCCAAAAAGAAAATGAATGATCCAGCTTCTTGGACATGATAAGTCACGGGTCCTTCTACCAGTTTTGTTGTTGGCCTCCATCTTCTATGGAGAAGTGTAGCCAAACCCTGTGTTCTCTCTCCCGGCAGGTGAAAAAGAGGTAGTGCCCCTTTAAGAAATCATAGCAACACAGACACAACTGACGAAGGTGCCTTACATGACGTAGTGACGCAAACCAATCATATCCCTTTGTAAACACTGTGCCTGCCCTCTATCCAATCACATCCCAAGGCTCCCGATGTGAATGCCGGGAGCTTCCGTGATCAAGGAGAGAATAAAGAGAAGTTTATGAACCACGCGGAGCCCTGGCTGCCATATTAATGCCATGTTACCGCTCACCCTTCCAAGTCTGTCGGATTACCAAGAGGGCACGGTAATCGGACCAGGCCAGATTACAGAGAAGAATTTACTTTTCTTTCTAGACTATAGAATGTAGGAAGGAAGGTTTATTTTTGTTTTTCTACTTTATTTTTTAGGGACGGTCTTCATTGAGAGATGCTCGTAGAGTGCTTTATCTCACCATTTTAATGAACTAGATGGCTCTCTTTCAAAATTCATATATTGAAGTTCTTATCCCTAACATCTTAAAGATATAGCTACATTTGAAAACACCTTTAAATGGCTAATAAAAATTAAAGGAGATCATTGAAATGGGCCCGAATCTGACTTTCATGCCATACACTTATGAAAAGACCTTGAAAAGACACAGGGAAGTGACAGCCACCTGCAAGCCGAGGAAATCTGTGATAAATATATCCTTGAGAAAACAATGACAATACATTTATTTTTTTTTTCAAGTTACACAGTCTGTGATATTTTTGTGTTGTCTGCAGCATTAATATTTGACTCTTGACTTTTCTGAGTCCAAAGCCTAGTGCCCTTTTGGTTCTCTCTTCATATTCCTGGTATATAATTCCTTATCCTCCAGGAAACCACACATTCTGTGAAGATGCTATAACCTGTACCCAGAAGGAAGGAAACTCACAAAGGTCTTATTTATTACTTTGATATTTCAACACGTTACTGTGTATATACAATGGTGTTGTGATAATATAAATTTTTAGTTGAATGTCAGTCTAAAACATTAAATCCAACTCTGATTCTAAGAAGCAGTTTTCACTCTAACAGGCTATATTTATAATAGTTTCAGAAACTTAGCATATTTGCATTACCAGTAAAAATCTATTGACACTGAATAAAACTTGCTAATAATTTATCCAATTCTACCTGATGTTACAAAACAACATGCAGAGTGAGGAAGTAACTGCTCAGTGTAAAATAATAATTTTGTGGAATACAGAAGCAAGTTGAACCTCAGTTACATGAGTGTGCACAACTTCCTACTTTTAACATAGAAATCCAGCAGAAGAATGGGACAGAGTATATTTACATGTAACTGGGAAAAATGGAAAAAAAATGATGCATCTATGAAATAAAACTTCAGCAAAACAAATGGTTCAAAAAGATAGCTATCTCGAATTTGAAAGAGGCTTTCATACATTATGCAGCATGTCTAGAAGTCTAGAAGTGAGTATCTCCCTGATTTCTAACTTCAGTTCTTCTGTCTGCAGGGCATGAACATCATCTCAAAGAGCTATATGTGTTAACTTGAACAAACTGTATCTGGCTAGTCTAGTTCATGGTCTGATGGCTTTGAAATAGGCTTCCTGATTCATGTTATATAATATTATGCACTGGATAATAGCTTTGGTATTCAAACTCAGGTTTTCTTTTTTTTTGTTTAAATTGCAGATACAGAATAAAAGGCAAGTATAAAATGGGCCTTGTAACTTGCAAAGAAATCACAACCATTAGGAAATGACAGGTATTAGTTGAATAGTCTGAGGATCTTGAAAAGCAGGGTTTAGAAAGTCATGTATCATTAGCACAGAGGCAAAACCTATTGTGTCAAGCAGAAGCATTTACAGAAATCATGGCACCACTGAGCAAAACCAAGAAAAGTGTTTCAAATGACAAACTTGATTTTTAAATGTTTTCCAGACAG
Organism: Thryonomys swinderianus; assembly: GCA_004025085.1. Lineage (NCBI taxonomy): Eukaryota > Metazoa > Chordata > Mammalia > Rodentia > Thryonomyidae > Thryonomys > Thryonomys swinderianus. Next base: position 16,265 of record PVIC010036501.1, read on the forward strand.
GAATACTTTCTTTCATTTTATGCTTGATTTAATTATACTCCAAAGTCTGGTTATCTCAAGGAAAACAGAAGAAAAATGATTACCAGTCTAAATGGATAACAATAAGGAATAAAGTGAAAGAATGTGTGTATTCAAATAGCAGGAACAATAAATGCCTTGTTTCAGATTGGGAAATAAAAAAATGATTTTTAAAGTTCCATTTCTTTAAGAAATAGGAGTAATTTATTTTTACTGTAAGTAAAAATTGCTGTATTGTATGAAGAGTATGCAACTTAATGATAATGTAAATTTTTGATTTTCTGTTATTACTGAGAATTATCATGAGTGTAAAGACCCAGGTAAACCAATTGCATAGACTCATTTTTACAGTCTAATGAAGCTTGCAGAAGAGATGTAAAGCATGGATATTAATGCAATTTATGAACAATGTGTAGTAGGTAGGTACCTTTATATTCTTATAAGAAACAAATTATATATGGATTTGTAAAAATTTACTGAACCAGCAGAGACAGGAGGATTGCAGAGTTCGCGGCGGCTTGCCTGGGCTACATAATGAGCTCAGGGCCAGCCTGAACTACAACGTGAGACCCTGTCTCAAAAAAGCAAAAAAAAAAAAAAAAAAATTACTGAACCTTGAGAAAAAAAAAACAGCAGGAGTCATACCACTGTTTGGAAAAAAATAAATTCTAAAAACAGCTGAATTGAATAGTATAGTTCTTCCTTTCAAACTCAGAAATCAGATTTTCTTGGAGGATGAAGAGACTATATTCTCCACTGTTTAGAAAGCATGGCTATTCTTAACATGCAATTGTTAGTCCTTTTATTATCTGATCTCTCGTGTAGAAACATATACTCTGCTCAAATTCATAGAGTTTGAGAAAATGTTAATTTTGATGTAATACAAATATGGTGAATTTAATAGAATTTAATTTTTAGTATTAGCTGCCTTCTTTAGTGGGAAAGGTGCTGTCACCCTCTGTGGACTTTTGCAAAGATTTATGAGGATAGACAACTAAGAATTATAATGAATAAGTAACAGAGAGTCTATGTACTGTGTAGTCGACCAGATAACTATTATAGAAATAACCAGCCAAAATAACCCCAAGTAGTTTGTTTTCAAATTTATTATAATATTTGTGTAAAATATTTACAGTGACTCAGTTTTAAACCTAACAAACCAGTGTGAATTCCGTCTCTGACTCAGTCATAGTGACTTAGAGGAACAGGGCCAGTCACAGGAGGCACTGCTTAGAGCGTGTGTGAGCCTAGTACAGGGCTGCAGTAGGCCTGTCACATCCATGTCCATTTCAGGTGTATTGAGAGACTTACCCTCCCCCACTCCCAGAAGACCATCCAGAGCCCTCGCGATAACCCGCTGCCAGTGTGAACATTTGTCCAAGCGCTGTGAGGAGGCCCCAACTTCTTCTGCTGGAAGAGTAGGTAGGTGGAAGATTGAGTCTCTTCTCATTTTTGATTAGTGACCTTCAAAATAGTTCTTTTTTTTTACATGTGCTTGATAATAATGCTTATTTACTATATTGTGGTTAAGTGATGTGCATTCAAATTCCCCATTTCTAAAAGTTTTGCTTTTTAAATCAGAAAACATTTTGGACAGGCTTGCAGTCTTTTCTCCAGATACATTATTTATTTTTCCACATAAACAATATGCCACAGGCAAATTGTCCAGTATCATTCTTGAGAAAGGAAGAAAATCCCTCCAGGATCGTTTTCGCCTCCTCTACTACTTCATTTCTAACCATTCCTTCAAGATTCCCCAACGCCATTTTTTTTACAGGCAACCTAGTTCCGAAAACTGCAGTCTATAGTGATCTTTTCTTTCTCAGACATTCAATAATGCTGTGACGGATAGATTTATGAGCTACTGCAATGGATAGTTATTTGGAAAATTTACATCAGAGTACTTTATGTTTGCTTTTCTTTGGAAGCAAAGGAGAAATACAGGTTAGTTCACATGAGACTACTTTATTCCAATTCATTTCAATACAATTCAGGTTTAGTGGTTGTTAAAACTGTTTATGAAACTGTTTGTTGGCCTCACTTGCTTTGTCTCCCTCAATGATTACATCATTTGAGGAAGCAATGAGGACAACTCATCCCTTACTCATCATCTTTTGTCCTCCACAATGTCGTTTGATCACTGTACTGTATCATGGTCAATTTCTTTGTCTTTTAAAGATCTCAAGCCTGTTTCTCTTGAGTCTTCCTCTTTATGTCTCCCTTGCTCATTCGCTTCCTTCCTTCCTTCCTTCCTTCCTTCCTTCATTCTTCCTTCCTTCCTTCCTTC
>PVIC010036502.1:0-18547 GCA_004025085.1 Thryonomys swinderianus
TAAAAGAAAAAACTACAGTTAACACCCTACTTTTTCTGAAAGACCAAATGTTTCCCCCTAAGCTAAAGAGCAAGGAGAAAATATCTACCTATTATTTTATGACAGTATGATAACGGAGATCCTACCCAGCACAGTAGGTAAGCAACAAATAAGTAAAAAATACAGAATTTGGAAAGAATTAAACTGTATTTTTACAGAAAGCAGAAGGGTGCTCACAGAAGATCTTAGAAAACTTACAAAACACTATAAGCACTAAAAAGTAAATTTAGCAATGTTACAGAATACAGCCAATGAAGAAAGCTCTCTTTCACCATTCTCTTGAAGAATTCATCCTTTTCCTAAACAGCTTTGTTAGAATATAGCCAACATATAAACTGCACATATTTAAATTCTGTAACTCAATATGGTTTAACGTATATACACAGCTGAAACCAAAGCAAAAGCCAGTACCACCATCCCTCCAACCTTCCTCCTGCCCTCTGCCATCCCGCTCTTATACCTCCTGCAGCTTAGGAAACCACCATCTGCATTCTGTCACTAGAGACGTTTCATTTTCTAAAAATGTGTATAAATGGAATTGTGCAGAATGTACTTTTTTTGGCTGACTTCTTTCACACAGAATGACTGCAGATGACCCAGCTGACCCATGTATCAATAGTTTCTTCTCTTTAATACTAGGCAGCATTCTGTTACATGGCTCCACCATGGGGAGTTTATCCATTCACTTGGTGATGGGTACTTGGATTGATTCTAGTTTGAAGCTATTATGAGTAAAGTTTCTATGAACATTTTTGCACAAGCTTTTGAATCAACACGTGATTTTATTTCTGTAGAGATGACAAGTAAATTGGAAAATAAAATTAGAAGTATGATATCTTTTATAACACCATCCAAAGAAAGGAATAAATTACTTTTATTTCTACTGGGAAAATGTTTTAAATTTTTAATGAAAGCTTTTCTTAACAGTTCAAGGAGCTAAGCTCTCAACTAAGTGAAAGGCTCAGTGGTGTCTAGTGCTCTTGCCTGGAGAGCTCCAGGCAGCTGTTGTTCTAGCTTTTTTTTTTTCTCATGGTAATGGCTGTCAATCAACAATGATCACCGTCTCCTTGCATTTTCAGTTTATATTTCCAGAGCCAAACATCACACACATGGACTAAAAAATGAATTTTCTCACTCATGATTGAATTATATAAAGTTCCAGATTAATAATACTTAACTTTATCTATTTAAGAAGAAGACAGAGGAAAAAGAGAAAGGGGAAAAGATAAGAAGTTGCCACCTCAGAAAAAACTGGGACTTAAAAGTCTAAAGCTTGGGCTGGGGATTTAGCTCAAGTGGTACTGTGCCTGCCTTGAAAGCACAAGGACCAGAGTTCAATCCCGGTACCACACACAAAAAAAAAAAAGTCTAAAGCACATACTCAAACAGTGTGAATAACTGTCATAGTTTCTGTTTAGACGTTCCCCTCAAAGCTTCATGCAGATGAGGTGGTACTTTTTTTTTCAGAGGTAGTTGAATCTGGAAAATGTGAGACTAGGGTTAAGGGTGTGTGACTACTATACCATAAGTGAGTGATTGGTTTGGCACGGCCCTAATCCCAGTACCCTGAATAAGACAAAAGGGACAGAGAGACACTGTGAAATCGCTCTCTCTTGCTACCCTTGCTGTCTTGTGCATGCCTCTTTGCCATCCCTGCCTTGGAGACAGCTGATCATGGACTGAAATTTCTATGAACAAATGGTAAGCCACATAAACCTCTTCTCTCTTTTGGATGTCAGCTACTTTGTCTCACCAATGAGAGGAAAATAATGATCACTATAACAAATCCCAGGTTATTCTTCTTTGTTTTTAACAAATGACATAAAAAGTATCATTTCATTGGAGAATTCAATACAGTGTACAAAATTCAGTACAGTATACAGTCCATTACTATTAACTACATTCATAATATGGTACAACCACCCAGAAATTCATTCTATGTCTTTACTATTCCAAATGCTTCATGCAAGTAGAATCATAGTTTGTCTTATTTATGACTGGCTTATTTCCCATGTTGTACTAAACATGTGATGTTCTGTGTCTTGTCCTCAAGGTTCATCCAGTCTCAGAACTGTGCTTCCTTTTCACGACTGAGTAATATTCCATTATGTGTGTATGACTGCATTTTGATTATCTATTCATCCATTGATAGACACCATCTTTTAACTGCTATAAATAGTACTAATAGTCTGCTTTTGGTTCTTTCTGGTATATATGCAGAAGAAGAATTTCTGAATCATATAGTGATTCTATTTTTAATTATTTGATACAATTCCATATTGTTTCCATATTAGCTAGTGTTTTATGTTCCTACCAACAGAGGAATATTTCTTCACGGTTCCTCCAACAGTTATTTTCCAGTTTTCCAGCCTCTCCTCTCTACCCAAGGTCTACCTGGACACTTGCCCTACTTCATCCCTACACAACCTAATGGTGGGTGTGTGTTCAAGCAGAAGACATCACATGGCGACACAGGAATCTGGAATGCAGAGAGGGATCATTCATGACTTCCCGCAATGCCCCGCCTCTTCAAGGTCCCACCACCTCCCAACATTGCCATGCTAAGGATTCATACCGCAGCACTTGAAGCTTCAGGGAACAGACCATACCCAGAACACAGCAATGCTCTCTTCAAGTGCTAGAAATATAGCTCAGCAGTGCAGCACTTGCCTAACACCCAAGGGTCCTTTGTCCTAGTTCACAGAATGGCCAGACCTGCTCACACAGAGTCTCTGGCCTCCAACTCTTGGAGCTCCAGAGGGAAAAGCCCAAGGAAGGGAGATCCTGGAGAGAGAACCCTCAGTAGCAGAGTGACCTCTAGAATTCAGGACTGGCCTCGGATACCTGTTGTTGAGGAGACAGTGCTCCATCCCTGCAAAGGGGCCCAGGAAGTGATGTCTCCCCAGGCTCTTCCCCAGCCTGCCCATGGGCTCCTCCATGGGTTTCACATACTTACTCTTATTTGGATGCCCCTCCCTCAAGAGTGGGGATTGACACCTTAAGATACTCCTGAATGCTGACCACTGGGGCATCTCAAGACCTCATTATCACTTCACTGATAAAGCAATATTATATAATAAAACAGGCCCTTGCCTTGCCTCCACAATTTTTTTTTCTACAGAATGTTTGTTTTGGAAATGTAACAGTTTGTGCTTCCAGTCTCCTGCCCAAGGTATAAAAATGTTTTGCAACTGAACTTGTAACCTCTCAAGAATGTTCTGTTAACTCCTCTCCTCTCAGGAATGTTCTGTTAAACTCTGCCCCTTTCAGAAATATTCTGTAATTCCACCCACTTGCTCCAGTGAGTGTGCTCACTGACCCCTACATTAGGAAACTCCTGTTTCTAGTCAAGTGCTCAGAATTTGCAGTAAAAACTCCCCACCAGCAAAATAAAGGTTTTCTTCACCTCTTTGAGTAAGCATTAGATTCTTGAGTCTTCAAATTGCAAAAGCAGCAACTCAAAGGAGTAATACTGAGCTACAGCACTCACCTGTACCTCAGGGCTTTGGTACCTGGCTCTAACACTGAGCTGTAACACTTGGCTATAGCACTGAGCTGTTCTCCCTTCCCACAACATTGCAATATGGACATCTCTTTCTTCCACAAGAAAGCTGCAGTCTCATGCCATACAATCTCTGGTCCTGGGCCCTTCCAAGCCTGCATCTATCAAAGCTTCTTTCCTGAAAGATCTCCCAACCCAGCCTGTCCCTTCTTTATCCCATATTCAAAATGCAACCCAAGCTCACCTCTTGCTCTGGTGGTATTCCATGTCTGCTGTCTTCTGTCTGCACTTGTAGCATATGGGACATGGCTCATTTTTGGACACAATGTTCTTATACAACCATAAATGGTAGTTAGAAGATAGCAATTCTCTTGCAGTTTCAGCTCTATATCTTTCTCATGGCATATTGGATGCAAAAAAAGCTATGATAAACAAAATATCAAATTTTTAATTACATACAAGATCAATATTATTAACTTTTCTTTTTGCCTCAGACTCCAATATGACAGGGCATTGATCCTGTCTTTATTTAAATTTCTGGTGTTTTGTTCATCATAGAAATTTTGTAATAATTTTACTTTTGAAAATATTGCATTAAAATAGTGTTGTAGGATTCTGAAATATATAATTGGTCTTCTTCCAAATTTCCTAACTTCCAGCTCCTAAAACCCTTGGAATCTCTGGAGTGATTGAGTGTCTTTTGTATGCTAGTGAGCTGACTAGTGCCTAGGGGCTGACATAGCTTTGAGATGGTGGCTCATCACAGGACACTGAGACATAATTAGAAGATTCAGGTTGGGTGTGGTGGCTCATACCTATAATCCCACTCAGGAGGCAGAGGCAGGAGAATTGCTGAGTTTGAGGCTTGCCTGGGCTACATAGTGAGCTCAGGGCCAGGCTGAACTACCAAGCAAGATTGTGCCCCCCCCCAAAAAAAAAAAGAAGATTCAGGTCTTTCAGCTCCATCACAACCTCCAGGGAGGGGAGAGAGGTTGAAGGTTAAGCTCATCACCAATGGCAAATCAATCAGGTGTATGTGATGCAACCTCCATAAGAGCCAAAGGGTCAAAGTTTGGATGAGATTCTAAGTAGCTGAACATAAACAAGTTCCTGGAGAGTGGTGCATCTAGAGCAGGCCTGGTGGCTCTGTACCCTTCCTGACCTTGCCCTCCTCCTATCTTCTGCATAACAGCCTCTACAACAGTGATGTTCAAGCTTTTAGAGGCAAGTGCCCAAAGTCCAACCCAAAACCACTTAATTATCACATAGTACCAGTCCTGCAATTAAACCTGAATACTGAGGTTTTAGTTTAGCAAAAACAACACATATATGAACATCTTTTGCCTTAAAAACAAGTAACACACATGTCATAGGTTCACCACCAGTGCTCTATAAGAAGCATGTAAATGTTAAGTGACATGTTTCCCCAGTTCAGTGTGATTCTCTACCAAACATCCAGAGTCTGTGGCGGTGCTGTGAGAGCCCTGACTTACAGAGGAGGTAAACCAACCCGGGGCTTGCAGCTGACATCTGGGCGTACTGGCATCTTATGGATTACTTCACCTTATGAGATCTGATGCTATCTTCAAGTAGATGGTGTCAGAACTGGATAGAATGGGAGGATACTCGGCTATTATTTTCTGGACATGCGGAATTTCTTGCCTGTTGTGTGAGGAAACAGTAACATAGATGGTCACTGAAGTGTGCCATGGTGAGAAACATCAGAAATACAGATTTCAGGGGGCCGGAGATTTAGCTCAGTGGTTCCAGCGCCTGCCTCGCAAATCCAAGGTCCTGAGTTCGATCCCAGTAACCACATACAATACTGGGTGTGGTGACTCATGCCCACCAGCAATCAATACCACAGTGCCGGGCATGGTAGCTCACATCTGTAATCCCAGTACTTGGGAGGCAGAGACAGGAGGATTGCTGAGTTTGAGGCTTGCCTGGACTACATAGTGAGCTCAGGGCCAGCCAGAACTAAAAAGCAAGACCCTGTGTCAAAAAAAAAAGAAAGAAAGAAAGAAAGAAAGAAAGAAAGAAAGAAAGAAAGAAAGAAAGAAAGAAAGAAAGAAAGAAAGAAAGAAAGAAAGAAAGAAAGAAATACAAATTTCAGTGACTAGGTTTTTGATGCCCACAAGCCAGATACCTCATTCCCTGTGCTCTTTCTTTTCTGTGGCACAGAGCAGCCATACTGAATGGCTCACTGGATGGATGGAGGGACCAAGTAGTCTTTTACTTGACTCACCAAAAGTGATGAAGGTAACCATGGGAGAGATGAGACCACAGACAGACAAAGACTGATAAAGAGGCTAACAAAAATAGAGATGAAGATTAAAGAGACAGAAGGGACCCAGATGCAAATGGATAATTGTGGGAATTTATTTAAATGTGTCTGCCAGGCCTCCGATGCAGACCTTGTCTGTGATTTAGGGACAAAGTATTAACAACTGGAATCCACCAGACACACAGCTATAGGACTAACAAAATTTAGTGCTTTCCTAAAATGAATCTATCACTTATCTGTGATTATTTAAGAAGTGGTAACAATCTCCATAGGAACTGGAATACATCCATTTCTAAATTTATATCGTCCCATATTTGAATTGGATGGTGGCCCTGCACCAATGTGAAAGCAAATGCTAAAGTGTCAAGTTAGATAACCATCCATGCACAGGGTGAAATTATTATGTTGCCACTCAAGGTTGCAAAGCTACTAAGTGGAAGAGTTAGAGCTTGAAGATTAATCTATCATGTCATACAACTGTTACCCAGGTTCAAGGAACAATTTAAAACCAACAGACTTCAGAGACAGGTCACATTGTCTATCATGTCAACCCATACACCCATGGACAAGCATTAATTGCACCATATACCCCCTGAGTTTTGCAAACCAGGAAAAGCGAGTGACCAGAAGCCAAATGAGCCAATTTCATCTGCCAAAGCCCCAAGTTCTCTTTTGTTTTCCAAGTGTTAGGTTTGTGATCATCAACCAAGATACCTGCTGATATTAAGTAATCTCTTTCTTTTTTTCCTCTGTTGGACTAAAGCTAAAGCAGAGAATGGGGCAATATAAATAAGGCAGAGTAGGTGAAGATCAGATCATCTGAAGTCATGGCCCAGAGATGTGATTCTAATCTAAATGGTAATGGACTGCTGCATACACAGGGTTGATAAAAGGAGTTTCAAGGGGGAGATGGCAGGAGAGTGAAATAGGCCAAGAGTATACAGCAAGCCACCCTGGCCATTCAGGATCTGGATCTGCATAATGGAGGCTCTCAGGGCCATTAAGCCTGAGCTCCAGAAAAATGAAGCAACAGTGAACACCAAAGAGAACACTTCTCTAAGGCTGCTCCATGAAAATTGAAGCCCACTAGAAGAATGAAGAAAGCCTCTGCAATAAAGGCCCACCAGTGGCTGGTGATGTGATTGGTTTTTTCAAGATTCTTTCCTGGTGTTCCCAAAGTTGAAATTGCCTAAGGTCCATTACAGACTCAAGGCTGATAGGCCAATTATACCAGGAAGACAAACCAGGAAGTAGCCATTCCTTAATGGTTCTAAATATTAGCAAGAAAAATACTTACAATAAGCACTTTATAGGCAGCAACCCAGGAATTAAAGCAAAAACATCATCATCAACAACAACTACAGAAAGAAAATAAGAAAACACCTGATAAGACCCAAACCCAGAATTCCAGGTCACCAAAGGGAAATTTAGGGAGCAATGAGATGGAACAACCTGAAACTCAACCATCTGGACTCCCTGATTGCCAACAAAAGATCTGGAAAAAATGAAATCAGAAATAATATCTCTGGTAACAGCACAGATAGTGACAATGATATGATGAAAGACATAGATTAAAAAAAAAAAAAGAGGACCTCAGGAAGGTGATGGGATTTCAGCTTAGAAAACAAATGGAATCCAATAAACATATCCAAATGGAAATCCAGGAGATAAAAAACTCCTTTGAAAGTTTATGCAGAACAGGCAAATGTGAGGACAGAATTTCAGTTATAGTAGACAATATTATAGTTAGTGACTAGGACATGAAAGATTTTTTTGAAATAGTAAGGCACAATGAGAAATCAATACAAGAGCTACTAGATGATGCAAAGAATAATATAAGATTGACCAGGGTTGATGAGAAAACACGAGACAGTGCAAATGGCATTAAAAAAATTATTCACAGATGTAATGGCAGAAAACTTTCCAAGTAGGTGAAAACAATTTGACACATAGATAAGTGAGTCATATAGGACTCCAACTAGCCATGATTACAAAAAATCCATACTGCTGGGCATGGTGGCTCATGATTGTAATCCCAGCACTCGGGAGGCAGAAGCAGGAGGATTGTTGAGTTCAAGGCTTGTCTGGGCTACGTAATGAACTCAGGACAAACCTGAACTATAAAGCAAGACCCTGTCTAAAAAAAAAAATCACACTTAGCCATGAGAAATACAAGAGAAGAATGAAATATAAAAAGCATTCAGAGAAAAGAAACCAATCACATACAAAAGAAACCCAACTAGAATTACAGCAGACTTTTCAACACAAAGCCTCAAGTAAAGAAGAACCTGCAGTAAAGTATTTCAAGCCCTAAAAGAAAATGACCTCCAACATAGACTGATGTATCCTCCAAAACTATCTTTCAAATCCATTGGGAAATAAGATACTTCCATGACAAAGAACATCTGAGAAACTTCATGAATACCAAACCAGCACTCCAAAAAATTCTAAAGAATATCCTAGAAAAAGACAATGAGGATCACAACTCTAGGCTCAGCAGAGTGCAGCCATTAGACAAGGGAAGAAATTAAAGGGAAAGGGGGTTTAAAATTTTTAAAATAATAATAATAAAGCCAACAACAAGAAAATATCATGCCAAGGATATGTCAACACTTATCAGTTATAGCTATCAATGTCAATGGCTCAGTTCACTAATCAAAAGAAAGAGACTTGTAGAATGGATTAAGAAGCAAGATCCAATAATGTGCTATATTCTAGAAACACATTTAATTAAAAAAGATTCATAGACTGGAAGTAAAAGGAAAGAAAACAATTCTCCATGTGACAAGAGCTCACAAAAAAGCAGGAGTGGGTATCTTACTTGCAGACAAAGTAGATCTCAAAGCAAAACTAATTAAGAGAGATAAAGAAGGTCACTAAATCCTTCTATAGGGAATAATCCAAGAGGAAGAGGTCACATTCAAAAATATATATGCACCAAATCCTAGTACACCCAACCATATATGTATGTATATATATATATATGTAATTTATGTATTTATATTTAAATTATATATATATAAAACATTAATGGAGATATAAAGCCAAATAAACTCTAATATAATCCCCCCATTGAACCGCAATACCAGTGCACCTCAATAACCCACCATCACAGATAGACAGATCAAAGATTAAAAAATCAGCAATGAAATACTAGAACTGAACCAAACTTTAAACAAAATGGACTTAATATATGTCTACAGAGTATTTCACTCAACAAAATCAGAATACACATTCTTCTCAGATGCACATGGGTCAGTCTCCAAAACAGACTATGTCCTAGTTCATAGAACATGTTTATGTAAATGTGAAGAAATTGAAGTTATCCCTGTATACTATTAGATCATAGTGCCTTGAAATTAGAGATAAATAGCAATAGAAATTCCAATAATTTCAAAAATACATGGAAATTGAATAAAACTCATTGAACAACCAATGGGTTGCAGAAGAAATTAGACAGTTTCTACAATTAAATAATAATGCCAGTACAACATACAGGAATCTATGGGACACAACGGAAGTAGTACTATGAGAAAAATTCATAGTAGTGAATGCCCATACCAGGAAAATGCAGCAAGTTCAAATAGCATAATGCTGAACCTCAAACTCCTAGAAAAACAATAGCAAGACAAAAGTAAATCTTGCACAAGGGAGGAAACTATAAGTTTCAGAACAGAAATTAAAGCAATAGAGAATAAGAGAATGATACCAGAAAATCAAAGAATCAGAGTTGGTTCTTTGAAAGAATAAAATCAACAAACCCTTAGCCAACTTTATAAAAAAAAAAAAAGGTTCAAATCCTTGCAATTAGGAATGAAAAGGCTGAAATCACAATAGATCCAGCAGGATATATTGATTACAGGGTAATCAATAGCTACTTTCAGAACCTATATTCCAATAAGATGGAAAACACAGAAGAAATGGATAGATTCCTAGACACATATGAACTACCAAAATTGAATAAAAAATTCTAAACACCCCAATATCAATCAGTGAAATTGAAAATGTAATTAAAAAATCTATCAACAGGACCACAAAGGAGACCCGTGCCATTACCTGCGCCCAGAGCAGTGGCCTGAAGGCTGGCCCCCATTCAACACCAGAGTTGTGCTGAGACAGACCAGGCAACTGTGTGCAGGGAGCTCACTCGCCAGGAACCTAGACCACAAAGGAGGCCTGCACCATTACCTGTGCCCAGGGCGGTGGCCTGCCAGCCAACCCCATTCCACACCAAAGGTGTACTGAGACAGACCAGGCAAAATAAAGGTTGTGGCATATCTCCTTTTGACTAATGTGCTTAGCTTAGTAAATTGTTGTTACTGATTTTGATGCTGTTGTTACTCTTTCTATTCCTTCACTCTGACTTAATTATTTTTTTCTATTTTCCTACTTTGCTGGTACTGAATCTTTTCAACTTTCTGGGTTTCTGTCCTCTTAATTGCTTACATCTTCATAGAAGAGTAAAACTAGCTTCTGTTTTGCCTTCTCCTCCCAGGACCCTCTCTTCATCTCTTGTTCCCACACCCTCTCCTGTCTTTCAGTCAGAACCAATATCCAGAAGTAAAAGGCTCTCAGTCTGCCCTAATTCTTCTTCTGTATTTTTATAAGAAGGTGTGCAAAGTCTCCAGTGGTCTTGCAGCTCTCAGCTGGTACTGTCTTATATATGTCCTGTTAGCCTCTATTACTCTCTGGCATATATGAGGGTCTTGAGATCTGTGTGATCTTTATAAATCTGCTAACCCTACTTCTAAGTTTTCATTCTCCTTCTGTCTTCCTAACTCCCTCACTCCCCAGTGACCTTTTATTCCCAAAGGGTACTGCAGGTACATTTAAGACCTGCATGTTATATACACATTGCTGATTAATTCTAAATTTTGGCATATGGACACAGAGGTAACTCAGGATCAAAGTCTTCAGAATAGAAATTATCAAAAGTTTTCATTTCATTTACTCTGTTTAACACTGTTTTTGATACTGATTTTATTATGGTAACAAAGATAATATGATTGTTCTGTTCAAATACGTCCCATGATGTGCCAGAACTGAGAACTTTCAAGGGTCATTACAGATTCAAGTAAGACAACCCAGGAAGGTGCCACTTCCAAAGGGTCCTGAATAATAGAAGGAAAGAGACTTGAAACAAACATTGCCCATACACCAGGCAAGGAATTAGACAAATAACATTTGTAACAACAAAGGAATAGAAATGAGAAAATATTCAAAAAGCCAGAAATAAAGATCACCACCACAGGGAAATTTGGGGAAAAGGGAAATAGAGCAAACTAAAACTCAAACACCAGGACTCTCTGAGATGCTAACAAAAGCAGATCTAGCAAAATGGAAATCAGAACTCATCTCTGAGATGAAAACAGAGATACTGTCCACAGTGAAGGACTTCATTAAAGAAGAGATCAGTGAGATGATAGAATCTAAGACAGCAGAAGCAATGGAACCTTTTAAACAGCTTCAAGCAGTGCTCCAGGTGATGAAGGAGAATAAAAGTTTGTGAAGTAGGATGAATGAAGCAGAGAACCAAATTTCAGACCTAGGGGACAGGATAGCAGCCAATGAAGAGGAAAGACATAATCTATGGGAAGTGGCAAGGGACCATGAGAAATCAATCCAACAGCTTCTAGATGATTCAAAGAAGAATAACATAAGGCTCATTGGAATCACTGAAGAAGCAGGAGATAGTGCAAAAGACATAAAACAAAGTTGTTGTCAGAGATAATGACATAAAACTGCACAGGAAAAGAATTGGACATACAGATAAATGAGGCCTATAGGATTCCAAAAGGCAGTGACATAAAAATATCTACACCTAGACACATAATTATCAAGGTTCCAAATGCACAACAAAAGAATGAAATACTGAAAGCATTGAGAGAAGTAAGAAAATCACCTACAAAGGGAAGCCCATTAGGATCACAGCAGACTTTACAACACAAACACTCAATGCAAGGAGAGCTTGAACGGAAGTATTTCAAGCATTGCAGGAAAACAACCTCCAACCTAGACTGATGTATCCTGCAAAACTATCTTTCAGAATAGATGGGGAAATAAGATACTTCCATGACAAAGAACACCTGAAAAACTTCACAAATATGAAACTGGCACTCCAAAACATTCTGAAGAACATCTTAAAAAAAAACACACACACAGAGAAAATTCCATACCCCTGAGATCCAACAGAGTGAACTCACTGGGGTAAAAAAGAAACTGAATGGAAAAGGGGAAAACTAAGGAAGAATAGAACCAAGAACAGGGAAACACGGCAGCTCTAAATCTGTCCATATCAGTCATAACCATTAATATGTCAATGGACTCAATGGGCCAATTGAAAGACACAGACTAGCAAATTGGATCAAAAGAATGATCCTACAATCTGCTGCATACAGGAAAAACACCTAATTCAGGAGGAAACCCATAGACTGAAAATACAGGGATGGAAAATAATTCTTCATACCACAGGAAACTGCAAAAAAAAGCAGGAGTGGCTATCTTGTTTGCAGATAAAATAGATCTCAAATGCAAACTGATTAAAAGAGACAAAGAAGGTCACTATATCCTCATAAAGGGAACAATCCAGGAGAAAGAAATAACAACCATAAATTTTTGTACACCAAAGTCTAATGCACCCAACTATATAAACCAAACATTAATGGACATGAAAAGCCAGATAACCACTAATACAATAGTAGTAAGGGACTTCAATACTCCACTGTCACAAATTGACAGATTGACTTGACAAAGAATCAATAAGGAAATACTTGAGCTAAACCAAACTTTTGAACAAATGGACTTGCTAGATGCTTACAGAGTATTTCATCCTACAAAGTCAGAATATACATTCTTCTCAGCTGCTCGTGGATCATTCTCCAAAATAGGTCACATTGTAGTTCATAGAATAGGCTGAAGTAAATGCAAAGAAATTGAACTTATCCCCTGCATACTATCAGACCACAGTGCCTTGAAACTGGAGCTCAATAGCAAAAGAAATTCCAAGATTCTCACAAACAAAAGGAAATTGAACAACACTGTTGACCAACCAATGGGCCACAAAAGAAATTTTTAAAAAAAGTTAAACAGTTTCTACAATTAAATGATAACCCCACTAGAAAATACAGGAATTTATGGGACAAAATGAAAGCAGTTCTACCAGGGAAATTCATAGCAGCGAATGCCTACACTCGGAAAATAGAGCAAACTGAAACAAACAATCTAATGATGAACCTCAAACTATAAAAAAAAGAGGAGCAAGACAAACCCAAAGCTCATACTAGGGAGGAAATTATAAGGATCAGAGCAGAAATCAGTGGAATGCAGACAAAGGAACAATACAAAGAATCAATGAATCAAAGAGTTGGTTCTTTGAAAGGATAAATAAAATCGACAGAACCTTAGCCAACCTTATCAAACAAAGGAAAGAAAAGGCTTAAATACATGCTATTACAATGAAAATGGGGAAATCACCACAGATCCATTGGAAGTCCAAAGGATAATAAACACATTTGTTTTGTTTTGTTTTGTTTTGTTTTCTTTGTTTGTTTTGAAACAGGGTCTCACTTTGTAGTTCAGGCTGGCCCTCAGCTCACCATGTAGCCCAGGCAAGCCTCAAACTCAGCAATCCTCCTGCCTCTGCCTCCCAAGTGCTGGGATTACAGGCATGAGCCACCATGCCTGGCATTGTATATGGTTACCAGGGATTGAACTCAGGGCCTTGAACTTGCAAGACAGGTGCTGGAACCAAGGGTTAAATCTCCAGCCCAATAAGCACGTATTTTGAAAATTCTCCAAAAAGATGAAAAATCCAGAAGAAATGGATAGATTCCTGGACACATATGAACTCCCAAAGCTGAACAAAGAGGATATAAAAATGTGAAACAACCCGATGTCAATCTGTGAAATTGAATATGTAATAAAAATCCTACCAACAAAGAAAAACCCTGGTCCTGATGGCTTCACTGTGGAATTTTACAAAACGTTTAAAGAAAAGTTAATGCCGCTACTTCTCAAACTCTTTAATGAAATCGAAAGAGAAGCAATACACCCCAAATCATTCCTTAAAGCAACCATTACCTTGATTCTAAAGATAGAGAAAGACCCAACCAAAAAGGAAAACTACCGGCCAATCTCTCTAATGAACATTGATGCAAAAATCCTCAATAAAACATTGGCAAACAGAGTACCAAGAGTTATCAAGAAAATCATACACACTGATCAAGTTGGATTTATCCCAGGGATGCAAGGCTGGTTTAACAAACATAAGTCAATAAATTTAATACACTATATTAACAGACTCAAGGACAAAAACCATATGATCATCTCAATAGATGCAGAAAAAACATTTGACAGCTGGGCATGGTGGCTCATGCCTGTAATCCCAGCACTCAGGAGGCAAAGGCAGGAGGATTGCTGAGTTCAAGGTTTGCCTGGACTACATAGTGAGCTTAGGGCCAGCCTTAACTACCAAGCAAGACCTTGTCTCAAAAAAAAAATACATTTGATGAAATCCAACACCCATTCATGATCAAACCCCTACAGAGAATTGGAATCGATGGACTTTTTCTCAATCTGATACAAGCTATTTACGGGAAGCCAACAGCCAGCATCATACTAAATGGGCAACAACTGAAACCTTTTACACTAAGGTCGGGAATGAGACAAGGATGCTGCTGTCACCACTCTTGTTCAATATAGTGCTGGAAACATTAGCCACAGCAATTAGGCAAGACAAAGAAATAAAAGGAATAAAGATAAGTAAGGAAGATAAACTGTCATTATTTGCTGATGATATGATTCTCTACATAGAAGATCCTAAAAAGTCAACCAAAGGACTGCTAGACTTAATCACCAAATTTAGTAGTGTAGCTGGATATAGGGTCAATGCTCAAAAATCAATAGCCTTTGTCTACACAAACAACAGACTCACTGAAAGAGAAATTGGGGAGTCAATCCTTTTCACAATAGCACCCAGAAAAATGAAATATCTAGGGATCAACCTAACAAAGGAGGTGAAAGACCTCTACTCTGAAAACTACAGAACTCTGAAAAAGGAGATAGAAAAGGATATCAGAAAATGGAAAGACATCCCTTGTTCTTGGGTAAGGAGAACAAACATTGTCAAAGTGACTATACTCCCATATTTACTGTACAGATTCAATGCAATTCCAATTGAAATCCCAACACCATACTTCACAGAGCTAGAGAAAATAGTCCAAAAATCCATCTGGAATCACAAGAGACCTAGAATAACAAAAGCAATTCTAAGCAACCAGAACATGGCAGAGGGTATTACAATCCCCAACTTAAAACTGTACTATAAATCAACCGTGATAAAAACTGTATGATATTGGCAAAATAACAAGCCTGAGGACCAGTGGAATAGATTAGAAGATCCAGAAATGACTCCAGATACACTAAGCCACCTTATCTTTGACAAAGGAGCCAAACGTTCTCAATGGAGAAAAAACAGCCTCTTTAACAAATGGTGCTGGAAAAACTGGGTTTTAACCTGCCAAAAATTAAAGCTAGACCTATCTCTTTCACCATGTACCAAACTAAAATCACAATGGATTCAAGACTTCAACATTAAAACAGAAACAATAAACTTGCTGCAAAACAGGTTAGGTAAAATTCATGGAGACATTGGCTTGGGCAGAAACTTTATGAACAAAACCTTTATAGCACGAGAACTAGCAGAAAGAATAAACAAACGGGATCTCATCCTACTAAAAAGCTTCTGGCACTGCTAAAAGACAACCAACAACATGGGAAAAATCTTTACCAGATGTTTGTCAGACAAAGGGCTACTATCTAGAATATATAAAGAACTTAAACAAATCAGTCCCCCCAAGTTAAAAGACCCAATTCAAAAATGGGCATCTGAAATGAACAGACACTTCTCAAAGGCACAAGTAAAAGTAGCCAAGAAGCATGTAAAGAAATGTTCAACATCACTGGTCATTTGAGAGATGCAGATGAAAACAACACTGAGATTTCACTTCATTCCACAAAGAACGGCTGCTATGGCAAAATCAACCAGAAATAAATGCTGGCAAAGCTGTGGAGAGAAAGGAACACTTCTCCACTGATGGTGGGATTGTAGACTTGTACAAGCATTGTGGAGATCAGTGTGGAGATTCCTCAGAAAACTAGGATTAGAGGTCCCATTTGACCCTGCTATTCCCCTGCTAGGAATATACCCAAAGGAATTAAAAGATTCATATTGTAAAGACATATGTACACCCATGTGCATAGCAGCTCAGTTTTGTGATAGCCCAATCTTGGAAACACCCCAGATGCCCATCAACTTGAGACTGGATAAAAGGATGTGCTTTTTTAATAAAATGGAGTATTACTCTGCCATAAAGATGGACAAATTTCATTCATTTATGTGCAAATGAATACACCTTGAGGACACACTAATAAGTGAAATAAATAGATCCCAGATATGTAAATAACATCTCTTTTCTCAGGTATGAGGACCTGTAGATGCAAATGAGTTCTAGAATGTATGATAGATTTTGTACAATAGGAAATATTCAAATAGAATGGGGTGGGGGAACATAATGAAGGGAAAGAATAAATATGATTTGGAAAGAAAAAGAAATAGCATGTATATAAAAGGTGGGGGTTAGGGATATGGGTAAAAACGAGAATTAACTTTTATCATATACTGGTACAAACCTTCAGTGTTGAGTGTGATTGTGAGCTGTATATAAAATGTACCAATAATGAATTCTACTTTTAAAAAATACTATCAACAGACCAGCCCACTGCAACTGGGAGCAGTGCAGACTCGGTTACACCAGGTGCCACTCCATTTCTAGTGAACTGAGGGCTGCCCACCAGCCCACTGCACACAAGAGCAGTGCAGACTCAGTTACCTCAGGCGCCATTCCATTTCCGGCGGCAGAAGACTGAAGCCTGCCCACCGGCCCACTGTATCCCGGGGCTGTGCATTGAGGAATTAGGTATGGACCCCAGGCCCCATCCCCACTGTGGAGGATTGAGGGCCCCCAGCCAGCCCCAACCCCACCCCGGAGCTGTGTTGTGAGGACCCAGGTCCAAGAGGAGCCAGAGTCATCTCCTGCATCCCTCCACAGGAGGTGCGCTCCTGGAGCCGCGCTGAGAGACCAGGCAATATTAAAATGGGGGGGGCAGAATCTAGCTTCTATTTTGCTATCTACTCCTAGATCCCTCTATTCACCTCTTGTCCCCACACCCTCTCCTATCTTCCTGTCAGAAGCAATACCCAGAAGTAAAAGACTCTTAGGCTGCCCTATTTCTTCTTCTGTACTATGTAAGGAGGTGTGCAAAGTCTCCAACAGTCTTACAGCATACAGTTGGTACTGTTGTATATATGCCCTTTTACCCTCTATTAACTGCTGGCATATATGAGGTTCTAGGGTATAGGTGATCATAAATTTACTAACCCTATTTCACTCTCCACCTGTCTCCCTACCTCCCTTCTTCCCCAGTCACCTCTTATCCCCAAAGGGTTCGGGGGTACATTTATGATCTACATGATGTATACATGTTGCTGATTAATTCTAAATTCTGGCATATGGACATAGAGGTAACTCATAAGCTCAAAGTCTTCAGAATAGAATTTAACAAAATTTTTTATCTTATTTACTGTGTTTAATACTGATATTGGCATTTATTGTATTACAGTAACAAACATGATGTGACTGTTCTGCTCGAATACCTCCCATGATGTGTCAGAACTGAGAACTCTCAAGGGTCATTACAGATCCAAGGAGGACCCCCCCAGGAAAGTGACAAATCCAAAGGGCCCCAGATAATAGAAAGTGACTTGCAACAAAAATTGCCCTGTCATCAGGCAAAGAAGAGCATTAGTAACAACGAAAGAGTAGAAATGAGAAAATACACAAAAAACAAGACACAAAGATAACCACCACAGGGAAATTTAAAGAAAAGAGAAATAGGGCAAACTGAAACTCAAACACCAGGACTCTTGGAGATGGTAACTAAAGCGGATCTAGTAAAATGGAAATCAGAACTCATCTCTGAGATCAAAACAGGGATACTGTCCACAGTGAAAGACAACATTAAAGAAGAGATCAGCGAGATGAGAGAATCCAAGTTGGCAGAAGCAATGGAACCTTTTAAACAGCTTCAAGCAGAGCTCCAGGGAATGATGAAGGAGAATGAAAGCCTGCGCAGCAGGATGAATGAAGCAGAGAACCGAATCTCAGACCTAGAGGACAGCATAGCAGCCAACGAGCAGGAAAGATATAATCTATGGAAAAGAGCAAGGGAGCATGAGAAATCAATTCAACAGCTTCTAGATGAAATAAAGAAAAATAATATAAGACTGATTGGAGTCACTGAAGCAGGAGACAGTGTAAAAGACATAAAAAAGCTATTGTCAGAGATAACAGAAAACTTCACAGGAAAAGAAATAGACATACAGATAAATGAGGCCTATCAGACTCCAAAACTCCATGACATAAAAATATCTACACCTAGACATATAATTATCAAGGTTCCAGATGTACAACAAAAGAATGAAATACTGAAAGCAGTGAAAGGAAGAAAATCACCTACAAAGGGAAGCCCATTAGGATCACAGCAGACTTGTCAATGCAGTCAATGCAAGGAGACTGTGGAGAGAAGTATTTCAAGCATTGCAGGAAAACAACCTCCAACCTAGACTGTTGTATCCTGCAAAACTATCTTTCAGAATAGAT
>PVIC010036503.1:0-18535 GCA_004025085.1 Thryonomys swinderianus
AAAAAAAAACTGCTCATCTATGAGTACATTGGGAAAAACAAAGCAATCACTTGTTCCAAAAGAGTAGGGTATTTTTTGTTGCCATATAGTACTTCTAAAATATTAAATGAAAATCTCAAGCAATGAACTGATAAGAGAAAGCATTTATACTAAGTGACATCACTGCTTGCGGTCCTTTCTTTTTTTCTCTACTCTGAATTTACTAACAGTTTTACGCTGTAACTTTGCCACAGTGAAAGTGGACAACAGTTGTTTGTCTCAAGTGTTCTATTCAATGGGGCTGTTTCTTTAGCCATCTTTATGCTGTGGTAAAAATCTTGAACTCCAAACAATGGTGAGAAGTATCTTCAGTTCCTCATGAAAAAGCTTTACCAACCATGTTCAATAATCTAATTAAAAAGCATAAACTAAGGTGGAAAATAACCTATGTTTAGTTGTTTGGGAATACTTTTCTAAAATAAATTTGTATCTACAAAGAAATCTCTGCTGGTAAGTTTGCCTTCTTTATGGCACCTAACTCAGTAGAAACTTTTGTAATAGAGAAGGCAAAGATTTAAACTAGAAATCCTCATCTCTGAGCATGCTGATTCACCTAGACTGCCTACATATGCTTTTGATTCTCACAGTAAATAATGACATTTCAGCCCCAAATTTAAAGACTATGGTTAGACATATTAATTTTCTATATTTTTACCTACTTTTCATATCATCTATAGAAATGTTAGATGTTACTGAAAGTGAAATGAAACAAATGACCATGATGGAATTAAAAGAAAGGTGTTTATCCAAACACTCTTAGAGGCTGAGTGGGCCAAAGGCAGCCCTGATTTGTACACCAACATTACAAGAACCCAGACAAATCTTTATTTACTTGAGATGAGATATATTTTTAAAGCTCAAAGACAAAAATTATAATGAAAAAGAGCTAGTGAACAATGATGGCGATAATCAGGTCAATCAATAAAAGCCTCAGGATCCTTTCACAGAACCTCCCTGAAGAATGGTGAAATAGCCAGAGTGAGAATCTTTACAGGAAAGCCTTTTTTAGGAATGATCAATGGGCCTTTAGGAGAAGAGACGGTGACTTGTGATAAGGTCTGTCCAGCAGGTCTTGATTTTTCATCTCCTCTCTTGAGATAAGATTGATGACAACTGAATGCCTTCTGTGTGATCTGTCATTAAACAGATGGAGGAGAATTCAGAAAGTCTGGCCTCACATTTGGTGGTTTTCAAATGTCTTTGGTTGGAATTAATAAAAAAATGACATTTTAGGGGTGTCATTTCTTAATGGTTAGTTTTTCATGAGTAATTTAAGCATAAATGTAATTAATTCAGGTGAATATAAGCAGCCTAGAAGTTTATGTACAAATGTGACAAAGTTCCAAAAATCTTTTTTAGTAACTTAATGTCATAAAAGTTATATTCAATCAGATAATAGATATTCATCAAATGCCTAGTTCATTTCACAATAAAAACATATAAACATTAATTGGTAAGCATATGTTTAAACTACATATATTTTGTTATCTTGCTTTTATATCATGTGGAAAAACTAAATATCATTGGTTCTGTTAACTAAAAATCATACCTCAAGGAAGCATATGTTTCTAGAAATTATGATATATGTATTCATAAGATGTTAGTAAATGGCAGAAAGTTACAAATGATTCATTGCCTGCTTTTTTACTGGAAATTAAAATTACTAAGTTAAAAATTCTACTGTTGGTTAAAAGTAGAAACAGAGAAGATTAGTTACTTTCAGAAGAGAAAGGAGACAGCAATTTTAAAAACCCCAAATATGTTTATAGAAAAATTGAAAGAAAACTTCCCAAGCAAAGGAAAAGAATTTGACATACAAATAAGTGAGAATTCCTTTTATTCATGACCAAAATAAATTTATACCAAGGAATATAATTATCAAGATTCCAGAAATACAGCACAAGAACAGAATATTAAAAGCTGTTAGAGAAAAGAAACAAATCACCTACAAAGGAAAGCCCAACAGAATCACATAAATTTTTAACACAAACCCTTAAGTCACAGAGAAATTAGGATGAGGTATTTCAAGTCCTGAAAGAAAGTAACCTCCCACCCAGATTGATATACCCTGGAAAAACGTCCTTCAAAATCAGTGCATAAGATACTCCTTTGACAAAGATGCTCCTTTGACAAAGAACAACTGAAGAAATTCATTAACACCAAACTACCTAATGCCCTGAAGGATAATCTATGAAAAGATAGTGGAAACAGTACTACAAGAACACCAATGGAGAGAAGCCACTAGGCACACAGGCAGTTCAGCAGAAGAAAAAGATGGAGAAACAACATCAGGAAAATAATATGACAAGAACAAGCCAATACATATCAGTTACAGCCAACAGTGTAAACGGTCTCAAGTCACCAGTCAAAAGAAACACACTGGCAGAATGGACCAAGCAGCAAGATTTAACAATATGTCCCACATAAGACACATAGTTAACTCAAAAGGAAATTCATAGACTGAAGATTAAAAATGAAAAGCAAAATTTTATGTGATGGGGTAACCCAGAAAAAAGAAGAGGTAGCTATTCTATTTTGAGACATGAATTTCAAGAGACAAAGAAAGTCACTACATCCTTGCTAAGGGAAAACCCCGGAAACAAAGGATTACAATCATAAATATATATGCACCAAACACTAGTGCACCCGGTTATACAAAATACACACTAATAGAAATGAAAAATCTAATAAGCACTAATGCATTTGTAATGAAAAACTTTAATACCCAACTGTTCATTAGGGATGAAAAGAATCTAGGAAATGCTTCTAGAAGGAGTCCAAAGTGCTCTAAAACTTAGTAACAAAAATGTCAGGTTTTAGTTTTAACAATTTCAAATTTCTGCTATGGCATTCGAATCCATTTCTAGTGGGAAACATAAATTAATCTCTTATAAAAGACCACTGAAAGGCTTATGCCTGCGAAAGTATCATGCATCTCCTATTTTTCTAAACTGTGGTATTGTTTATTACTTTAGGGTATAGCCTGTCCCGAGGTCCATAAGCTCAGAGCACTTGGAACAATTCATTCTGCTTCCAAGAAAAAAATGCCTTAATATAAATAATATAACTCAGGCTCTGGAACCACCCTTATCTCTCAGGAATTCCCCCACATTTCTAAGGTCTACAGAATGGAGGCAAAGGTAAGAAAGACAAAGAACCCTGAGCTCTCTTTGGAAGACTCTAAAGTCTCAAACCAAGATGCATGTGTGCCAGATTCTCTGATATTATCTCTCATGCCCTTTCTTTACTCGGAGCTCATTAAATGTTCATGCATACGGACTGCATCTCATGCATCCATTTACAACAGAGTGCATTATGGGAAAAGGTCAGGGCCTTTTATAGGAAAGCATAGAAGTGGAGGAGCCCACAATGAGATAATGAATAAATCCAGCCTTGTCCAGTCCTTCGTGGACCTGCCTTCTTGTTGCCAGAATTTGCCTGTCACCTAGGCTGACAGGAGTGGTGGTTATGGCTGCAGCATGAACAAGTTAGAAGTCACTGGTCTTTAAAGAAAAAAACTGTAACTTTTAAAATTCTATTTTTTCATACCAAATACCAAGGCTTTCTTATCTTGTTTTTGTTTGTTTGTTTTGGGGTTTTGTTTTGTTTCTTAAAGGTACTGGGGATCAAACTCAGGCCCTGTACTTCAAAGGTAGGTGTGGTACCTTTGAGCAAAATCTCCAGAAGCAAATCTCGAGCAAAATCTCCAGAAGCTTTATTATCTTATAAAAAGTATTTCTACAAAAAAACCCACAAACAACCCCCCCCAAAATAAATAAAGTTGTTCAGCAAGTTACAATTAAAAAAATACTTCATGATTTAGATCCTGGACATTAAGTCTTCTGGAAACATTATATGATTTACTCTTGAAACCAGTTTGAAGAGACTGTATCAAGATCTCAATCCCCACAATGTACCAAAACCTTGGGCATTAAAGCTGGGGTCCACATCTTATATCCCAAAGGGTGCTTTTCAGATCTTGGAACTACACATTCATTAGAGATCTTAGGTGAAGTTAAACACAGGACATTTTCCCTTGAAGTAGAAAGTTACCAAGACATGCATTGTTTTCCGAACACCATAGATCAGGACATCTTTGTCATCATGAAAATCTTACATTTGTTTCTTATTTCCTTTCATCCTAATCTTTTTCTTATCCCTACAGAAGTATCCATTAGATTTCAAATTTTGTATGGCTTTAGGTAGGTAGGAGAGCCTGATGGATATTTCTAAACACAATATACTTATAAAAAATAAGCTAGTATCTGTTGGAGAAAGATTTTAGTGGTGTTTCTGGCAATTGACTCTTTCAAGTGGTGAGGTACTATAAAGTCTGGAACTAATACATGAACCCTGGGAAATCTTGGATTTGTGTTCAGCAGACCTTTCATAGTTTTCAAAAATAAAATTCACCTTTCAAAAGATAGATGGAAACATTCATGTTCAACAAAACATTTAGTAGAATATTATGAACCTTAGAACTTTGCTTTAATTTAGAGGCTCTGTGAGGCATTAGGCAAAACTGACATTATACCTACTTTTCCCTTGATTTTGCTACTTGAGAAAATTTAAGAAGTACGTACTTGCCGGGCGTGGTGGCTCAAGCCTGTAATCCCAGCACTCGGGAGGCAGAGACAGGAGGATTGCTGAGTTCGAGGCTTGCCTGGACTACATAGTGAGCTCAGAGCCAGCTTGAACTACAAAGCGAGACCCTGTCTCAAAAAAAAAAAAAAAAAAAAGAAGTACATACTTGTCTTTTATTAGACACTGACACTAAACACATTAAGGAAATTTCTTAAGAAAAAGGTACACAGATACCAGGATTAGAGTCACATGTCTGTAACCTCAGCTACTCAGGAGGCACAGACAGGAGGATCACAAGTTCAAGGGTAGACTGAGACATTCAGCAAGATCCTATCCCCAAAGAGAAGGAGCAGTGAGGTAGCTCATTGGCCCTGGCTGGGCTCAAGCCTCAGTAATATAAACTTCAAAGAATTTTTCTGAAGGACCATAGGATATGCTATTGGAGTAGCTAACACCTGGTCTGCAGACACTCTAAAGGATGGATTGCAAGCGTGGCTTTCCAAGGTCTCTGGAACATCATTTCTTCCAATGGGGCTCCAGTCTGCTATGACTCAGGATACCAAGATAACAGAACTGTACACTGCTTTAAATTCTAAGACCATCCTAAAGCAAACTATCATCCTTAATCACGCCCTACGCACAGACTATCACCTAATAGACTCAAAAAATAATTGAACTCTATACTCTGCCCACCTTGAGCCCATTGGATTTTCTTGATTTGTCCCAGTTTGTCAGGGATCCAGTTAGGATTCCACTTCAGCCTTTTCCTGTGACACTATCTTCCTGACAGTCATCACAGAAGTCCTCCTTGTGCACTGTATTCTCTCAAGCCTTCCATGTTTAGAAGCTGTCCTCTATCAAAACTCGAATCAATTCCTGTTAAATAGATAAGCAAACATATAAAGAACAATGCAATTGCTGTGACATCGTAACCTGGAAATTCCATGCTAAGATCAAATAAATTTGTTATAATACTAACACAAGACTGGCCTCAATGTGCAGGGTTTTGGTCACTCTCTCAAAATTGAGAATGACCAAAAAGGAAGAGCTGTTAATTTAAGGGGGGCTGTAGATGCCTTCAAGTCCTGGGTCTCTCTGTAATGAACCATTGCCTAACGCAGGACCTACACTCACCAAAGCCTAACTACTCGGATGTGTGCGATCATGACATAGCTGTGGCTCAACTGAGCACCGCAGCCCCGCCTTGATCAGTCACCACATTCAGTGGGACAAATGTCAACACATAACCAATACTTCTGTGCTTCACCTTCCTCTTTTCTATTTATATATGTTTCCTGGTCACATTGTAGAACAAACTCTCTGAGCATCCTCTGCCTAACTCACAAATCACTCTGCTCAAGTGAACTCTGGGAAATTTAATTTGTCTGAAGTTTTTAACATACCCATAACCTTATATTCTTATATCTGATTTCTACACCTAATGACAAATAATGCCATTAGCTGGGGTCATCAGCAAAACAGCTTAGCTTATTTTCTTCATGTAAATTACCAGCCTTATAAAAACAATGTAATAATCAATACGATAATTGCCAAACATTTTTTTTGGAATATTCAATGAGCTAAGAATGGCCCATTGGGACGAATAAATGTTTTCTGCCCTTTTTAATGACCTATTCCACAATAGATTTTGAAAAGCTATTTTCATGCAATTGTTAAGGGTAAAAACAAAAATGCTAAGGATGTGTGTCTATCCATCATCAAAAGTAGTATTTGAACAGATGTTAGGCTAGAAAATCAGCTTCAAAAATTCTTTGTTAAATTTTCTGCAACTAATAAAGGAATTTTGTGAATATCTAGTTGAAAAGTAGCTCTGATTTTATGAAGTTCCAGAGAAGACAGAGCAATAGGCTTAAGGACAATCCTAAGTCAGTGACACCGCCAGAGAAGGGATGTTTTGGAACCATTAAAGACTTTGCATTTCCAATCCTTCATTTAAATCTGCTGCTGTTCACAGGACTCAAGATGTTCTCTGCAATCCTTCATTTGTACGTGGGCATAACCAATAAAAACACTGTTCTGCCCCTTCATTTACATGTTCTTTGATAGGAGAGCTTAGGTAAAGCTTGACACTTCGTAAGTGTTTGATACGGAGACTTTCTCAGTCCCTGAGAACCTAAGAACCTAGAATGTAGAACATCTCTTTCCCTTGTTCTCTGGGCCACAAGGAGCCTTTTCGCTGGCCTCCCTTTGGGGAGGAAACTTTTCTTCCATCTTCTCTGAATGAATCCTTGCTCAGCCTCTTCTCCAGGTCTTGTTTGATTCTTTGCTCAGGACCCCAAAAACCAGGAAGGGATCCCGATGAAACTGCCCATCTGCTGATGAAAGTGGGAGCTGCACCTTAGGGAGCTTAAACAAAAACAAAAACAAAAACAAAAACCAGCCTGTTTCTGCTAGAATGTGTTTTTTTTGTTTGTTTGGTTGGTTTTTTTGCTTTTGAGACAGGGTCTCGTGTGTTGTAGTTCAGGCTGGCCCTGAGCTCACTATGGTGCCCAGGCAAGCCGCCGCGAACTCAGCAATCCTCTTGTCTCTGCCTCCCGAGTGCTGGGGTGACAGGCGTGAGCCACCACGCCCGGCATTGTGGTATGCGGTGTTGATTGTTGGTGGGTGAGTCTCCACGCCCCGCATTCTATGTGGTTACCAGGGATCGAACTCAGGACCTTGCGCTTGCGAGGCAGGCACCGGAACTACTGAGCCAACCTTCCGGCCCCTAGAATGTGTGTTTTTTATACCCTTTCCAGCCCTGATGTATTGACAAACCAAGATCTTAGGGTTTTTTTTTTCCAATTTATCCTTTTATATTTGAAGATTTGTATTTATGATAAAATTTAAGTAGAATAAAATATTGACAGTTCTGAATATTGTTCAGATATTTTGTTTTATTTTTGTTACCTGCTAGTCTTGCAAAACTCATTGCCTGTACGGAGTGAGGGTCCTGTCAGTCCGTCTGCAGCTGGCCTGCTGTGAGAACATCCATGATCCATTAAGAATGACTAGCAGAGGAGACTTGTCCTTAGGCCCAGAAGGAAATTTTACACCGTAATGATAGGTATGGCGTTCTTCCTAATGCTGGAAGTGTGAAGCATTCCTGTGAAAGGCAACATGATTTTTAACTATTCACATTCCTGCTTTACAGGTAACCTGAAAGTCTGAGTCAACAGATACGAGGTGACACTAGGACTTCTATAATTCTAATACATTCTCTGGGTGATTCTGAGGTACAAAATTTGGAGAACACATTTAGATCATAAATTTTTCTATATACACAAAATGAGACATAGTATAACAAAAAGAATTATTTATAAAATATGTTTGAGATGTACATTTATATTACATATATGCATTACATATGCATATGGCATATATCCCATATACTGTAATATATAGATATATATATACACACACATATATGTATATATATACGTACATACATATATATATATATGATCTTACTCTACAGTTTTAGCAAAGTGCTTTTAAACAAAGTTTGCAAGCATGTTTTTAATCAGTTTCCTATCATAGAAATAGATCATAAAGTTTAAAATTGTTCTGTATTTTAAGATTATATGGCAGTAAACATTTTTATACTTAAACCTTATCTTGTTCAGATTTCTTCAGATAAGTTAAAACATATTACTAAAGTATTTCCCAGAAAAGTTTTAGTACTTTATGCTGTTATAATATTGCTCTTTGACCCTACTCCACTAGCTTTAGTATATGTGCTGCCGAAGCGAGCACATCCACTAGCTTTAAGTGTGATAATTTTGTTTATTATTGCTAATTTGACCGCTGAAAATTGGTATCTCCTGTATTGTTAATTTGCATGGGTTTGAGTATACAGAGGTTAAGATTTTTTTTTTTCTGTTTGTGGGCTTCTAATATTTTTTCCTCTGCTCCACAGATCCTTCTCAAAGGCGGAAGTATAGATCCTCAGAGAACCACAGATCACAAAGAGATTTTTAAATTTCCCTAGACACCTAAGTCATCATCTTCTTACCTGTCAAATCTAGCTAATAAATGCAAATAGGTGCCCAGGCAGTTATAGCAAGGTTACAACTGAGAAGGTGTGTCCCTTCTGGAACATTCCTTTTCAGCGTGAAAAGGGGTAGGGAGGAGTCATGATCATCGGCCATTCTCAGGGCTCACAGCGCTATTCACGTGGGAGGAGCCAGGGTCCCGAAGGTGCTGAGTGATTCGAGTAAGGCCTGTCCCTTATCCTGTAATGTCTGATTCAACAGAACTACAGAAAAGACAGACTAGGAGGTTTAACTTTTCTAACACTACCCACTGTCACCACCAAGAAGTCAGTAGACTCCATTGCCTGAGCTCTGGCTTACTGACGTTCTTTATCCAAATCCATCGTCCAGTCTTCTTCAGCTCTTGACATCAGTTCACCAGTCCTGCTACCTCTGAGGCTCAGGATCCCCCACCAGGGAAGTCTCTTACACTTAGATCTTTCTCTAGGGTCTCTTGTTCCCTTTGTCCTGTGTAGCTCGGCAGGAAGAGCAGTGCTTCTTCCCTGTGACCCTGCGGTGGCTGCTTTCCCTTCCTGTCTCTTTATGGATCAGGGTTTGCAAGTGCAGCTGCGATCTCCACACTTCAATGCTCCTCTAGGGCCACGGTCCTTCCACGTGCTGTGAAAACCTTTGGATTGTCTGTACTTCAGACCAAGAGTATCTCACAAAGGACTATTGCACTCGAGCCGAGGCTCGTGGAAGGTGAGCGAATCACGGGGCACTGTGATCATCAGCAGAATGACCAGCTGGTAAACTCAGCAGCTGGTTTTGCTGTAGAAAGGAGGGGCCTGGCTGGAGGAGGCTGCCCACAGGGCAAGGGTGTACTTCAGGGCCTGGCTCCTCCCCTCTCTCTCGGCTTCCTGGTCCCCTTGAGGTGAGCAGCTTTCTCTGTGCAGCCTCTTCCACCCAGCATGGGCTGAAACTTCTATCTGTGAGCCGGAATGGGCTCTCCGGTTTTCATGTGCAGGTGTAGGGTGTTGTGTCCTGGCGGTGAGAAATTTTGGATTTAGCTCACGGAGGTCTCTTCCTCAGCGGTGAATTCTCCAGACCCACCGTTCTCTGACTCCCACTCTTTACTTGCTTTGGTTCATGGCTCTTACTCTGCTCCACACTAGTCACAGAATAAATTTGAATGAGTTCAGTAGTATTAATTCTGATCTTTCCAAACCTTGACCTTCGCTTCTCCTAACCTCATCTGTGTCCTCTGATTTACCTGAAATCTTGATCTTACTAGTCACTACTTTCCCTCCATCGTGACTCTCTTAAGAATGGCACTTTCTGATTCTGGCTTCTACCTTTGTAGCTCTTTCCATGGGCATCTGAACTGTAACCACTTTTAGACCTTTGTGGAGCTTTTACTTTATTGAGACTATTTTAAATTTTCACAGAAATGCATACATTTAATGTCATTAGCTTATTTCTCTACTTGAATTTTATATGTCCGTCTCAGTTGCAATCTGTTGACCCCCAGGGTCACATGAGCTCAATGCCATGGGCCACAGAAGTGTAGTGGTGATTCTGTTATTGTATCCACAGTTCACTGCCGCCCTGTGCAAAAGTGGAACTATCTACACTCTGCCCATATTTTTTGCATACCTTAGATTCCAAGTCTCATAATCATTTAATCTTCCCATAACTATCAACTCTCTATTTTATAGTATGGTGTATATATAGCTTATTAGAGTACTTTATTTTTGTGGCCACAGAACATTCCACCCTGATAGCATATTATTTATTTTGAGCTGAAGGTAATTCAGAAGCGTCTGACTCTGGGTAAGCTCTGTGCCCTTTCTGTCAGTCCCAGGAATAGCAGAAGGATGAAAACCATCAGAAAGAATCCTAGATCTTTGCCAGTCTGAAATTGCCACCAGAAGAACCTTCCTGACAAACCATATTAAATATCTCTTGTTTATCATTTTCCCTGTATTTTTGCCTTCCTACTATTTATTGTTCCTTGAAGTTCTTGTTACTTCTCCATAAATTTGCTCTTTGATAGTTGCTACAGAAGCTCATGTTCCAACCACACCTATAGATTCTTTATCACTGCAATCTCCTATGTATATGAGTATCACTGGAGTTCATAAAATTGTGCCTGTTTGTGTGTGTGTGTGTGTGTGTGTGAATCTATCTTTCATCAGTCAAATGTGCAGGCCCCAACCAATGAATCTAAAAGAAATACAGAAAACATTGCCCCCATTTCTGTTTACTGTAACACACTTCTCTTACTTTTCCTTCAGTGTCTTTGGCTCTCTCTTTTATGGCTTCCTAACATCCCAACTCATATACTTATACCTGGATGCCCTAGTTCTCAGATTTTAGCCTGCTTCTCTCTTCCACTAAAACTTTGAATTTGCTG
This sequence comes from Thryonomys swinderianus, assembly GCA_004025085.1. Classification (NCBI taxonomy): domain Eukaryota; kingdom Metazoa; phylum Chordata; class Mammalia; order Rodentia; family Thryonomyidae; genus Thryonomys; species Thryonomys swinderianus. The sequence goes on from PVIC010036503.1 coordinate 11,014, forward strand.
GTCTCATGGCTTAAATCCTATGTACAACTCATTAGACCCCAAATTATCTCTCTCACTCAGACATAGCATCTAAATACAGGATTTGGAAATAAGACTCCTGAAGTACACTTCAGCATTGAAAGTGCTTCTGGCCAGTTAAGGTTCACATTCTTACTTAGGCCACCTCTCCTGAAGCTTCTTCCTTTCTATTCATAAAAAAGTTTGAAATGAATGATAAATATGGGAAAACTTCTGTGATTTACTTTTTAAAGATAGTTACTTTATGGTGGACAATTAAGATGTAAGTATAAAACTAAAATAGTAGAATAAAATACTGAGAATGAAATATGAGGAAATTGGGAAAATCAAGTAAAAGTTAAAAAATTAAAAAATTAAAAATCTAATAAAATAAAAGGTTATGCATTAAAAATAAAAAGATCAAGAGGATGGGATTTAAAATAAGACATAAAGAGCATGAAGCCAATGAGATAAAAGGTTAACCACATAAAAGAAGAGAAAATTAAAAATTAAGAAAAAGAGACTATAGCACATTGGAGAAAAAGTTAAATATGTAAAAGAAAGATGAACTAGGATTAAGAATGAAATGAGGAACTTAAAAAGTTAAAACATGCTAAACCAGAAAAGTAAAGAATATTAGAAGAAAAATATCTTTAAATAAAAATCAAGCCAAAAAGCTTAAGCATTAAAGAAACAAGGAGTCTTAGAACAAGGGAAAATCCTATACCAGTTGTCAAGGACCAAGAAATTGCTCCAAGGTATTTCCTAGGCATCCCTGAGTACTTATGGCAGTCTTTTTCTCAAGTGGAAGTTCCCCTAGAAGGAATAGCTGCCTTTATGTATTCCACATACAAAAAGCCTTTCAATGAGGCAGCACTCATGGGAGAAGTGAGTCATATTTGTATACAGAAACAGCGGCACTAAGACTCAAGGTGACACATGTTCTCTAGCATCGTTTCTGGAACATTCCAGAGAAAAATGCACAGTATGGACTTTTGTCCCCTGAATACACTTGTTAGTTTGGAAATCAATTTTTCACTTATTATTTCCTTTTGACCTTGCTGTATTTGTGAAGTGAGCAGAGACAATTTGCATTTTCAGGGGGAAATAGGTTCCCAGAGCTTGGGCTTACAGAGCTGGCCGAGGAATCAGACAGCATCACGCTTTGAGGCAAGAGCACTAAACGTGAGCCTTGACTTTAGAAAGAAACAGAAAACCATGTGTTAACACTCAAAATATGGTATGCAGAGCTCAGAGTGAATAAGAGGAAATCATTCCGAATTTTTGTGATGAAGACTATGTGTTCTACCTGTGTTGCTGGGTTCTGAGAATTCACAGAGCAGAAAAGAAGTCTCTCCGAGGCACTGCGTGCCGTTTCAGTACACTCCCTGCCTATTTTCGGTTTGCCTTGCCATATGCAGTCTGTCCCACAGCCATTTGTGCAGCCACCTTGTGACCCTGCCTGTGCAGGTAAGAAATGAGAAATTTTTAGGGTGATTGCACTCCCTGGATTTTCATGGCCTCGACATAAAAATGTTTAGTGCAGGTGCTTTCTAAGCAGTGAACTTGTAAGTAAGGTTTGTAGAGTGCTGTGAGCCACAGAATCACCTTTCTGCCTACAAGGGCTCTGCCAGCCAGCGAGGCCAGCACTTAGTCAACACCAAGGTTGGCAAGAGAATTACTCCTTTCTGTGCCACCATTAGATAATTATCTCTTCTGAGATTTTCCAGGCCTTGCAATTAAAAATAAAAAGTTTGTTTGGCTCTCCACTGACCTAAGAATGCTGCATTGTATAAGAAGGGGTTGACAGGGACTTGAAAACCCCTTTGCAATTAAAAGAAGTGTCACAGTTCATAGGCAACACATTGACTGTTTGACGCTGAAAAGATTTTGGAAGGAGGAGATGGCGGCAATCATGGAATCTCCAGCCTCTGCTTCACACAAACTGGAGCATATTTAAGGAGTTGATTGCTCTTGTCATTGAGGTGTTGAAAAAGGAACCAACAAGGCATGAAAGGAACAATTAATAGGGAAACAAAGCAGACTTCAAAAGGGAAACAAAGTAGACTTCAAACATTATAGATGGTAGATGAAGACTAATCAGACATTCTTATAGAGAGTCAAAATGTTTAAGAATAACAAACCATAAATGAAATAGAAGAACCCAACATATCTACTTCAGCTTCTACAAAGTGGGTTATGTTTCTTCTGAACTCTTCTTTCTTTCCCATCTCTTTTACTTTTGTCTTCAAAAAAATGTAAACTCATAGCTTCCTTTAAGCATTTTCACCCCCAGGGAGTGGCAGCATGATATGACTATTGATTTGTCATTCATTTAACAAATATTATTTATTGCCTATTATCCACAGTCTTGGACACTGAAAGTGCTAATTCAAAGAAATTCTTAGGCTGAATATATGCTGTGTGCAGCAGCTGAGGTATTTTTGGAAAGAAGCTAATTCCCAAGGAAAATGATGTCCAGGCTTGCTCCACAAAGAACTTCTGTACTCTCTCTCTCTTTCTCTAGATACCACCCTTCTTCTGCAAAAGAAAAACTCAGCTAAATAGTTCTTATCATTTTTATCAATTTATCATTCACCAAAATACTAGCTCTGTTGGCAAAAAAGTTATACCTGACATTCTTCCTATATCCCCTGTCAATATATGAATGACCCTTTCATATAGATATGGGAACAAAATAACTTTCTATCCAATGGATAGAAATTTTTATCCATTTTGAGGTCAACTCTCTTCTGCTATTGAACCCCATTAAAGAGACATGGAGTCAGAGTAGCTGACTGTTAGAATGTGGCATAAGAGAAGCATCCTGGGTGTTTGCCTGTAGGTTAAGAGGCAGGCACTAACAAGAAACCCAAGGGAAGCAGGTGGGACCATGAGCTCAGAAGACATCAGCCAAGAATACCAAGCCTGCGAGACCGAGCCAGATGAAGACAGCCGCCAAAAGTGTCAAAGAAGATTGCGAGTGGGGCAGAAGATCATAGACCACTTTTCCAACAGCTTTCCCTGCATTCGTTTCTGTTGTGAGAAGGGTGGTGGGGAGAGACAATTCTGATAGGAAATTTGAATTCTCTGTTGCCTCTCGGAAGCCTTAGCCACCAGTCTCAAGAACAAGATCAGATCATGTACAAAATTCAGGATATTGACCTATGAGTCACTGCACGTCAGATGACTCTGTGCCACATTGTTGATCTTCCCTGCTGGATCAGGAATTCTTTTTAGGGAAGAGAGACACAATCAGAGCTTTGCTACCTACTGATTTTTGAACAGAACATCAGAGAAGGTAGACCAGCAAGGACAGGTCTGGCTGTTGTGTAAAATGTCCACCCGAAAGCTCACCGTGTTGAAAGCCTACTTGCCAGCCACTGGGTTTTTAAAGTGGCCAGATCATAATTTGATGACATTATTGGGAGATGATGAAAAGAGGAGGTGGAGCCTGACTGCAGGGAGTGGGTCACGGGGTCAGAACCTTGGAAACCGCATCTGCTCCTCTGGTTCCTGGTCCCTTCCTCACTCTGGCTTTCCCCTCCTCTTTTTCTGCTTCCTTGACACCATAGGTGTGTATCTTTCTTTTCCTGAGCCTTTCCACCATGATGCTTCTTCCTTCAAGACAGTTGAGCATGGACCAAAAGATCTGAAATCGTGAACCAATTAACTCTTCACTCCTTTAAGTTGTTTATGTCTGTATTTTTTTTCTCAGTGTCAGATAGTTAACCAACACAAATACTGTTGATGTCAATGTTGTCCTACACAAGATCACCCTGTCCACACCACCTTGATGAGAACTTTCACTCACACTAATGAACATGTAGAACAAAAGGCAACATTATGAGACATAAACATTTTTCCAAGTAGAACCGTGAGAAACAGATGATTTGATCAAATACTTTCACATGTCACATCTACTTTTGTCATCTGTTACCGATTTCAGCAAACCAGGAATAGAAGAACTAATCAAGTAAACAAATTACTTTTAATGAGCCTACCACCTTATTTACACCCTGCTTTAGAGCAAAAGTAACTGACACATCATGTAAGAATTTAAAAAGAAAAGAGAAAGGCTCAAAATGCTATTTGTTTCTTGCTTTTTTATCATCTGGATATAGTAACACTGGAGATGATCTGGGCAAATCAGAGGACGTTTATGTTTCTTTTTCCTGTTTTTTACTCAGGCATTCCAAGGACAGGTTAGGGAGGCTTAATTAGAGAAGGGCTCAGCATGACATATTTGTGTCTTCCTTGGATGCAAAATCTCACCTAATTCCCAACATTGTTCTGTAATAAATATTTAACAGGGAGTCATGCAGAGATGGAAAGTATTCAACTCAGAGGAAGATGTAGCACACCAGGCCAACAGTTAAGCCAAATTACTACATTCTGCAATTGGAGGCAGCAAATTTATAAACAAATTGACAGAAAAATTGAACCACCTCACAAAGAGCATGGAGTGCTGAAAATAGCCATCTTTAGGTTTGAATTATATTTGTTTAAACCTGTACAGCATATGTTTTAATATAGTGGAGGATTTTCATCTAAACATGTCTAAATATTTTATGTTAAATATTTCTCATCTTTAAACATATGTCACATTAAAAGAGATGACTCCCAGGTAGTGGGAACCGACCTGGAGAAATCAGAGTTATTTCCATCATTCCCTGAAGTGACTGATCGCATCCGCTCTGCCAGACAGACAGGGCGCGCCCTCCCCTGGGGACCAGCGTACTAAGAAGCTTCTCCAGGGCTGGCCTCGCCTCTCAGCAACTCCACAGTACCTCCCGAAGTGCTGGTTATCACTCCTCAAAGTTAAATATGTATATCAATTATGAAAAAGAAATTAGAGGACAGATCTTGAAAACGTATTTGTGATTTCTCTGCTCTTTTAAATACATGAGTAGAGCTTCTGTCGCAAAGGCAGCCCTGTCTTTAATCTCCAAGAAGCAAAGATAGCTTTTGTATCTGTTTGGCATGTGGAATCTCCACCTGCTGACTGCCCTAAAGCCAGGAAATAATAAACAAATGCGAATGATCAGATCCACTGTGAGCATTTCCCGCGATCCAGGCTCTTCCTGTCCTAGTCTTGCCTTTCACTTCTTTGCCCTCTCTCTGCACCTGTCTCCACAAAAGGAGGCTGATCTGATATACCTGGGAGTGATCACTTCCTCTAGTGACAGAAAAAGATAGCAGCGGCCAGTTGGTCCACCATGCTGCCCATCGCCCTTCTGTTCCTACCCCGCGACGGGCCCTGGAGCTGAGCTTGGGGCAGATATGACTACACTAAAGTCAGGTTTATAGGAGATTTCCTTTCTGCTTAAAATTCCTCAGCAGCACACATATTCCTGCAGACACTTGTGAAGTAGAATAGCTCCAATTTATTTAAATTAGAGTCTTTGTCCTTCTCTCCTATAAAAAAGAAAGAAGAGTCACTCAATTCTAATGACATTTAACTCCTAATAATCATATCATTCAGCAAATTGTTACACTTTTCTAAGTCAGTGACACTATCATTTTAGTTTTTACCACTGGTTAATTGAGCAGTATGGACACACCATTTCTATGCATTAAAGGATTTGATACTTTTAGAAACATCTAAATAACGTAAATACTAGGAATAACAATGGCGAACACACTTGTAGACCACAGTGCCAGATGCACCTAGACCCGATGTGATAGGCACAACAGTTCTGTGTGACGAGTCGCATCACCCACATTTGACACAGGAAGAAACTGGGAAAGGTTATTTGTCTGAGAATCCCTGAACCGAAAACGGTAAAGAGCATTTACACCTGGGTGGCTGGTCTCAAGACCTTGAGCTTTCAATGGAACGCAGGAATGAACGAAATGAAGACATCTTTCCGAGAGCAGGAAATATGTGTGGCGGGGAAATCACCGAAAGACTAATAAACACACAGTTGTCTACTTTTGGCTTAGTGGAGAAAAAACTGGGGATGAACTTGCTCATCCAGGGCACCGATGTCTCCTTCCAGGGCGAGTGGGGCACAAAGCGCGGGGCGGCGGAGGTGTTAAGACAGGGACGTCGGGCTCTGGGGACAGAAGGAAGAACCGAGGAGGCCAGGGAGTTGGCTCCCTGGGTTAGAGACGTGCCAAGGGAAGAAGAGCTCGTTGAAGCTGAGATAAAATTCATAGCTTCACAGAGCAACGAAAACTAAGATCCAGTACCCAGAACATTCCAGAGCAAGGAGACAGCACCGTTCTTCAGGGTTTTCAGTCCGTGCTAGAGAGTGAGACGGAGGCTCCTTCTGTGGTGAATTTACACCCAGCTGAGAGAGTTTCTGCCCTGCTCAGAACTGACAGGGGCTCCGATTCAGCCTCAGCTGTCCTCAGATTATACTCCACTGTCTTTGGTTCCCAGAGATCAGAGCGATCCTGTTGGAACATAAATCAGGGGTGTGATTTGTCTTCCCCGCTGCTCCCCTGGCTTCCACTCGGCCCTCAGTCACTGCGCGTGCGCGCTCTGCCCTTGGGTCCCGCCGGCCCTGCGTTCCGTGCCCGCTGCATCCGCAGTGCCCGCCGCCCGCCTCGGCCGTCCCGGCTCAAGCGCGCCCTCTCTCCGCGTCGCCCGTGCAGCCCGGGCTTCCTGCTCGCCCCCTGCTCCCGTCCTCCCAACGCGACCGCCTCCCGTCCCGCTTCACGGCAGCCCCAGGACACACGCACGGGCTCGGCTGAGTGGACAGAGGCAAGAGGAGCCGCCGACACGTTCGAATAGCGGGAAATGCAACTAAAAAGTAGGAAGGCGTTTGCTTTCTTAGTTTAGGAGTAGATAGAATAGACTTAGGCTGAATTCGGTCCTTCGTGGTGTTGTGTTTTATCTGCGGGGTATCTTTAGTAGAAAGCCTATATTTACATATCAAGGGAATTCGTATAAAAACCCAGAGTCCGGGTTTTCTCTGCCCCTGGAAGCTGTCCTTCCACGTCGCGGCCGCTCTCTGAGCCGTGAGCTCCTCCCGCGGGTCTGGGGCCCCCGCGCCACCGGCCCGCGCCCGACGCTCTGGCAGAGCCCCCTGCACCCACCTCTCTCGGCAGCAGGAAAACAAACGAAGAGTGACGGGGCTAAAGGGACACAGGACAGAGCGTGTTTCTTCGTAGAACTGAGGAAATCCTCCCGTGTAGAGTGCTGACCTCGGGCCCTGGTGGCACAGCGTCCCCCTTCCGGCCTCCGAAGTCCCTTCTTCGCCACACTTGAGCCCAAACGAGGCAGGGAGTGAGTGGCACCGAGCCCGGCTGCCCCTGGAGGCTCCGGCTTCAGGGGCTCGGGATACAGACTCTTTCGTGCCTGTTTCTTGGCTTCAGCTTCCACGTCTCGATGACGTTTTCCTCGGATTCGGTTTCCTAGGAACGTCACACTGGAAGGACCCGCTCCTGCCTTTAACAGCCGGAGATCCGTGTCGCGTTAGCAGCGCCGTGTGCCTCGAGCAACAACACTTAGTGCTTTACGTGAGGGGGGCTGCTCGGAGCTCAGTCTCCCCGGACCCCCAAAAGACACAATGAC